>BMAV01009973.1:51132-88272 GCA_019973955.1 Trichonephila inaurata madagascariensis
GGGGAAGATGGATAGAAAATTGGTTAGGTATTAAATTTAATAATTATGTTTTTTTTTAATAAAAATAAACCAAACATTTATTTCTTACAAAAATAAAAACAATATAAAGGAATAAATACATATAAAAACAAATAAAATTATAAGTCAGTCAGAACATTCAGTCTGTGTTTTCAATTTTCTGCCTTTTTGTCAAGAAGGCATCCTGTTGAAGTTACCAAATTCAATGCAGCACTAATATGAGATTGACGTTCACCAGAATCTAATCTTCTAATGACTTGCATTTTGGTTTTCAGTGAAATGCTTTTTCTGGTTGCTTTCTTTTCTTGTTTTTTATGATCACCCATGATAAAAACTAAAGATTATAATTTGTCACCGTATTAATCGTTATAGTATTATATAAATTTATACTTACAATAATGTCCACAAATGTTTCAAATGATAAAAATGCTTCCGTACAGCACCGTACCAAACAAGAAACACAACAACACTATGTTTCGGATATGTTATGTACATATTTTGAAACCTACAATTTCGAGTAAACCCCGTAGCGCTGCGAGCAATTTCGGGGAATCCCCGGGTTGAAATAGAAGAGCGCTAAATCGAAACAGCGCTAACCGAAACAGCGTTAAGCGGGGTCTTACTGTATATGTAAAACGAAAACTGAAAAGCAAAGTACATGCAATTTTCTCTCTTTAAGCAATTCAATATTTCCAGCAACGCTATTCAATAATTCACAGTATAGCTGTTAATTTATTTGTAGAGTTATAATTCAGATTTTTTTGTAATTTTGTAAGATGTTTATCAAATAAGGTTCATTACAAATTTATCAACTTCAATCTACTCAAAAACTGACAAATCCCCTCCTTCCATATCAAGCCTATGCGAGTCTTAGCAGATTTAGAATGCTTCAGTATGTCTGCACGGCATATCTTTCGAGGAATTAGGGGACTGCAACAAATGATTCGTCTGTTACAATGCCGACCATGCGCTTCAAACCATAATTATTCAGCTAACCCGACTGCAAAAGATAAGAGGTGAAAGATGATGCGTTGGAGCTACCTAAAGAGAAATATGGTGCAGAAGGAATGAGTTATTCTGACAGAAAGGTATTTTCTTGGTTATTATAACAAAATTTGTCATGTATAGTAATGTTTACAGTTAATTATGAGCTCAGAATTTCCATAAGGCAATTTTAAGTTAAATTAACTCCTTAACGTACCTGAATGAGTAAATTCGATCACGTTAAACTGTGCATAACCGAGAGAACTCGTGCGGAGTCGCACCTTAAGCTACTGTAATTTTTACGCTCGAATATAAGCGGTCGCATTTTGCCCTCGTGAGACTGACTGTGATACGTCGTCATAATTTTGTAAATATCTATAAAATGTGTTGTAAAATTTGATAAATATTCATTTATTCGCTAGACATCTGCATTTAAGCCATTATCACACACATATCTTCTCACAAGTACCTTTTTTTCTTTCAAGCAATCATTGTGATTTTTGCCCATTTGCCATAGCAACGGCTTCAAACAACTTTTCCCAATGAGCTGAAAGAATTGCAGGAAATTAAAACTGCTCGAAATTGCAGCTAATGGAGTTATATGGCTATCTGCGTCATAGACAAGATGGCAGTAAAGACGGCAGACACTGCTTCGTCAAACGCATCAGAAATGGCTAATAATATTTTAATGGCGTATAATATGTTAAACAGAATGACGCTCGTTTTCTGTTTACGACCTTCACCAAAAGTGCGATTGGAATTAAAGAAATAATATTGGATGTTCGTTTTCTGAAGCAGAAAATTCGGCGATAAATTTTTCAATGTGAAGATAGGGTTGCGGCTCACATGAGAAATTATCATTTTGCTTATGGCAACCCTTCACCCATACATCTGCTCAAAAAGGGTGTTTATAAGAGACTCGAATTGTTCTGAGACAGGCCTGTGTGATAAGGCCTTTCAGAAAACACATGTTTAGTATAAAAAAAAAAAAAAAAAAAAAAGTAAAAAGTATTTTTATTTTTGAAGAAAATTCGTAGAAAAAAAATACATACATATATATCATAGCGATTGAAGTATAAAAATCGGGTAGACAAAAATCTTCTGAAATTTCACAGTAAAGGAACATCCTTTCCCCAGTTTCGTTCCGTGGCCGCGGTAGCCGAGTGGTATAGGTATCGGACCGTGACATGCCTTGTCACGAGTTTGAGCCCCGTATCACTAAAGACCCTCCATGTAGGGCAGCGATGCACGTTAAATCTGTTGAGAGCTGAAACGTCCTCCCGTTAGTGTGGCGTGGTAGTTAGGAGAGGGGGTGCCAGCTCAGGTGTCATCCACGTCACTTGACCATGGTTCAAAATTACGTGGTCCGTCGCCAAAAGCCCTCGTGTAGCTAAACAGTGCGACGTTTATAATCAATCAATCAATCAAACAAACCGGTTTCGTTCCACCTATTTCAAAAAATAGAGAAACAAGATACAACGCTGTGTTGTGAAAGTAAAGAGAAAACGAAAATTTTAAAAAAAGTCTATATATGTGTAATAGTAACAATTTTGGGCTATGGGCGGCATCTTGCTTCCCAATATGTCAGACAAAACAGACTTTTGAATATTTTTTTTAAATAAATAATATTATTATTATTATTTCTATTGAAAAATTATAAATAAATATTTTTACTACAAAAATGGCTTTTACGGAACAATTATTTGAAAAGAAAAATAATAAAACTCAAACAAGATTGCATTATTCGGCTCTTATCTGCAATGGGGATCAAAATCCAAAGTAAAATTAAATATTTCGTTCGTTTTCATATTTTTTTTAAAAAAATTCTCGCCAAAACATAATTCTAAAATGTTCTTTAAGAAAAAAAAATAATAATAATTTATTTGCCGGATTTTTTTTTTCTTTTCAAAATAAGTGTGCGTTAATTGTAAATATATTAAAAATGTGTATTTCTCGAAATACCGATTTGAGTGTAATCGAATACCCAGCAGTGTATTTCTTCGAAGAAGTTAATTGCATAAATTAGGATTTCTCGCAACAGTTATCTTAATTACTTTACCTTCAAATCAATTTCACGAGCGATTACAAGTAATCTAAAATGATTTCTTTAGCCTCTAAATGCTAAAGCCGGATGGAAACTATAAACTTTATGAAGTCCTTATAATGTGTACAAGGCAGAGTTATGTTCCTGAAATAAATACATGCAACTTGAGAGCGGTTACATTAGGAAAATTGATCGGGCAATCTCTAAATGGGCGGGCTGATTTGCAATGGATACAGCTAACAGCTCGGTTCAATCTCTGTAATTGCGTCAAAGTAGGGGACATTAAACCACTTCCGAATCAAATGAGCTAATTATTCATTGATATCCAGTTACTGTTGGCAAAACTATTTCTAAATGTAGGTACCAGAAAAACACCAAAATGATTTTTTTTTAATATTAAAGTGGAGTGGCAAAATATCTGGCGTCTTTTTTATTCAAATGATATTGATTTAAAAGACTGGATATACTTTCATTTGTCGTTGTTTAGTATCAATGAAATGTGTTTTTAAAATAAATGATAATTAAAAAAATAATAACAAAAAGCTCGCTTTTATAGTGAGTTGAACAAAAAAGTAAAGAAATAATTCTTAATACAAGAATAAAAGGATTAACGAGAAACTGAATATCATTGGTGTAAAAGCGTGAGGTGCTCTATGTTGATATAGCTATAATTTCTTACTAGTTCTATTCCAAAATGCTGAGTTAGTGTAAAAAAGTAGTACAAAGAAAACACCACTCTATTAACACAACGACATTTATTTTCTCATTAATCCTTTTATTCTTATATTAAGAAGTATTTTTTACTTTTTTAATTCAATTCACTATAAAAGCGTGAATTTTAGGTTTTTTAAGGTTTTTTTTTTAGGTTAGGTGCTTTGTACTACACATTTTTAAACTAACTCAACATTTCGGAATAGAACTAGGAAGAAAATGTAACAATTAATACAGCGCACCCCACGTTTTTATCGCAATGACATTAATTTTCTCGTTAATCATTTTATTCTTATATTAAGAATTATTTTTTTACTTTTTCGCTTCACTATAAAAGCGTGTTTTGTAGTTTATTTTTAAAATATAATTTATTTTCAATTTTTAGTTCCCTCTACAATAAAAGCCTTTTTTTTTGTTTTTAAAATTATTATTTACCCATTGTTGAATTTATCCCTGAGTTTGATATTTGGAGCCGGAATAATGTGGCTGCTGGAATTAGTCTTGATCTTCAATGGATATTAATTAACGGGTCGGAAAGGTGTTTATTATTTACGTTTACGGGGCCTCGAATGAATCCCGTATCGTTATATTTCAAATATTCCGTCTTTATAGATACAGGTCAAACTAATAGAAGTGTTTTAAGAAGAAATATTAAATGTCAATCTTATTATCGCCTTTTAAACGTATTGCTATAATGTTAATTCTTATCATCACTTCTAAACGTATTGCTTATAAAAAAATTTAAAAAAAAAACATATTTAGCAGTTAAAACATAAATTATTTTTGTTCGCATGCGCAATTTTTTTTTTTTTTAATTTTTATTTTCAGAAAAACTAGACAATTGTTCATATTATGGTAAGAAATTGCTGACGCACCCACCCTCCTCTTTCTCACATAAAGTACACTTTTTTGTTTGTTTTATTTGTATTAACCACATGCCTATTCGCATTTAGGGTTACACCTTAATCTATTAGTCACTAAATCTGGAAATGGTATGTGGAATTAATCGCCAAATGTGGGAATCTTTATTCCTGATGATCCGGATAAGGACAATGGAACAACATTATGAAATTATTGCATTGTCATCGATCCTTGACAAGTGTGCAACGTTTCAATTTAATTTGACCTTTTAAAGTGGGTAAAAATCGAGTTAAAAGATTCCGTTACATGCAAGTGAAACTTATAAAAGCGTGTTAATTAGAAGCCTTAAATAAAATTGTGGATTCATTTTTGGATATAACTCGAGTAATTGTTTATCACAAATGATTGGCTTGCATAAGCATTGAAAAATTCTTTTATATAACATTAATTAAAAAATAAAAATTTGTTTGTTATCTTTATTATGCAGAAAGGGAACTAGGTAAATTGGCTCTTCTCTCGCATAAAACACATCAAGGATATTTACAGAAGGTAACCACATTTTTTTGGTGATTTGCTTCTGTTCTATAGCCATGATTTTTGACAATAGATCTAGCTCAAATTATCCATGAAAATAAACTTTTCCTTTGTATTGTTACGCTAATTTTACTTTCTCCCTCTTGGAAGTTTTTTTTAAAGTCCGTTCATTGTTATTGCATGCCGTTTTCCTAAGGCTTGTTTTAATAAAGCGAAATCACAGAAATCCATTGCAAAAGCTTAGGGTGATTTTACACGTATATCATCAAATGGGATACACTTTATTACGGTTTCTGATTATTTTATTGATAAAAAAAAGGCAGTTGACGCAGACAGGGTGACATATAGGCTTTGCACATATGTTGCTGAATTTTTATCAATGTTCTTTCTATATAAAATTGGAAACTATTCCTCAAAAATTGGTTCTAAAACACCTTGCTGATGGTTGAGTGGATTACTTTTGCCTTACTTGAGGCTTTTTTGATTTTTAATTTGCCATTGTAACAAATCCTGTAACTACCTGTAATCCCTTTCGGAACTTTTTTGTACACTGAAGAAGCCATTTTCTACGGTGGTTCCCATCCACTGAGCAACAGAAAATTTATCTTCTTTTATTACAGTCACTTAAATGTACCCGTTCCTTATCGAGTGTTATCACAAATTTCCGTTTTTCAGTAGCTAGGGGAGGGGGGTCTCTTATAATTTTCTATAATTTTTTTTTCAGGAATATGTTTCGGCAGAAGCAGATGAGCTTTAGGTTTAAACATATTTTTGAATTTTAAATCTTTATGAATGATTATACTTACCATGTCGAGAGAAAGAAATTCCCAGTTTCGATGCAATGAAACTTTAAGTCGGTGGGGTTTCTTTTAGGATTAGAGACTTCTCTTTTTTGATAGATACCTGCATTCGAAAAGTCGTAAGATAAGGTTTATATCGTGCCCTTGTTTTAATTTTTTACTTTCAGCTAGAATTTTTTTTCCTTTCAAACTTAATATATTATACCTTTAATTAAAATGAAACAACCAAAATTTTACACCGCTTTATAATTTGTTGGTATAAATATTTCTCCGCGGTAAGCGCAACTACAAAACCTTCGTGCCATCTATCAAAAATTTTTATTTTATAGTACAATCAAAAAAAACAAACAAAAAAAAACATAGCAGTCGATTATGTTGAAGTTTTCAAAGTTTTATCTCAAAATGTCGAGGGGAACAAAATTGTTTTCCTGAAGTGTGAACGATCTTCTGTACTTTTATTTGCTCCTGACTTTTTTTCTTCGTACTATATTATAGATCAATACCTTTAATCTGTTTTTTTTCTTTTGAGAATCATTGTAATTCTTATTATGTGAGAATCACAGTGAGTCTTAAGATGTGAAAATCATAGTGAGTCTTAAGATGTGAGAATCATAGTGAGTCTTATGATGTGAGAATCATAGTGAGTGTTATGATGTGAGAATCATAATGAGTCTTATGATGTGAGAATCATAATGACTCCTATAGTGTGGGAATCATAGTGAGTCTTATTGTGTGAGAATTGTAGTGAGTGTTATGTGAGAATCATAGTGAGTCTTATGATGTGAGAACCATAGTGAGTCTTATGATGTGAGAATCACATAATGAGTCTTATAATGTAAAAGTCATAGGCAGTCTCACTATGGGAAAACCATGCTATGATAATTACTTGACATTTTCTATTTAATTTTTTAAAAAAGTAAATCTTTCTGATAAATTTCAAAAAAATAACTAAAATGCATCAAGCAATTTTATGCCACGAAATCAATTCTATAAATAATTTTAAATAATTTTCAGTAGCTTTTTGTTTTTGAAATAAATTAATGAAAGGAACTCAATTTTTTCTTTAAACTTTTTTATAGCTCGTTAGTATATTTAGAAACAGAAATAACATTCAGGAATTCTAAATTATAAGAGAGAAATAGAGTTAACAATTTTTTTTAAATGCAAAATTAAAAACAAATCTGATTGTAGTTTAAATTAAAATGTTCATTTTCCTCTATAGGTTCAGAAAGAGGTCATGAAAATATATTCTCCATAAAACATTCTCGAATATTCTAACTTTTGTTTGTTTGCAGAAAAAAAAAAGTATTTGCTTCTTTTTGTTGTCATATATCAAAACAAAGTTGCAGGTGTGTTTGTCAGAGAGTGCCTCTGTTATGAACTCGGAATAACTTTTTTTCATGTAAGAAAATCAGCTTAAACAATTCTTCTGTAAAGAATGGATAACTAGAAGAAAGGAGTCTGTATATATTTTTCTACACATCTGAAAAAGAAATATAAGAAATATACTTTTTTTTTTTTACATCTCAAAACAATCTAAAAACATCTCGTATTAAGTGACAAGTTGGTAAATTCCCAGGCAGTAAAGACTAAAAATATCAAGCAAAAGTATTCTTAAAAAAGCTAAGTGAACAACTTTTGCCCTTTCAAAACTCTATCAATTGTTAACAGAAGATGATTTTGTAGTTTAAACAAAAATGTGTCTCATGGATGATCTTTTTCAACGGAAAACGAAGTTGAAAGAGACTTTACAATATTTCCATTCATTTTTTCCCCCCAATGGGGCTGCCAATTGGTATTTTTACCATTGCAGACCTAGTACATTTTTACCAGAACTGGTATCACTTTCCATTCATTACATTTCTTATTTTCTATTTAATTTCTGTTAATTTTTTGTGTTAAGGTATCCGTCTAGGTTGAAAAAGTGCTTTTTAGGTGTTTGATGTTTGGTGTTGTTTGGGTCATTAGGGAAAACAGAAATTAATTATTGAGGAAGAATGACTAATACATAAAACTAGAAAGTTTTTAAAGTTATTTTTATAGCATTTACTTTATCTAACTAATAAAAATATTTTTTTTAATTCGTTTTTTGAAGAATGAACTTTTTATGATAATTTGTGCACGAAAAACAGGATATCTTCTAAATAATCCGATCAAATGCAATGAAATTTATAACATACATGATATAACATACATACAGCTACATTTAATCATATTTTACAGCCATTTTTAGCTTAGAACATGACCATAAAATTTAAATGCTAATAAAATATTTATTTCTTACAATATTTTATATCCTGCGGTTTGTGACACTTCAGAGGGATCAAGAAGTATATCAATGACGTTAAAACTGCATAATGCTCAATTTATTTTTATTTATCACGTTTTTCTTAACTTAAAAAAATTATGCTAAATTTTCCTAAAAATATTTTTTTTTTCAAAAAAAAAAGGGTGATACATGTTAGTTATTTATAAAGTATGACTTTTTAAGCCTATTTATGTTCTTTAAAACAAATAAATTATTCAGAAAATCAATTTTTGCTTTTCATTCGCTGGTGTCGGTTTCATTTTAAACACTTTTCAATTTCAATAAAAATTCTTAATTTTTGGGATAATAATAATTAATTATGGATACCTCGGGATATTACTTCTCATATTTTTGCGCAATACTTTAATTTTACCACTGGGGTAATGGGAGTAGTAGCCTAGAAGTCATCGTCAAGATCTCTTGGCTGACTTTGTCTAATCACTGGTTCTAGTCCTAGTTGCACTGAAATTGAGTGGTTCATACATATTAAATATGTCGTGGCTCAAAATCCTCTTGTTGGTTAGTTTGGAAAGTAGGAGAGCTGGATGCCAGCTAAGGAGTCGTCCTCGCCATTTGACCATTGCTCAAAATTACGGAGTTCATCACCTATAACCTCCATGTTATTTCAGATGGCGCCATTAATAAGTACTCACTCATTCACAGAAACAAGGGTAAAATTGTGAGCCAAAATGTTTGACGTAAACCCTATCAATAAATATACTAATAGTTTCGTATTTTAGTTCGTATATTTTCACAGTAAACTATATTTATATCTATTCGTAATCAATTACTGAAATTTCAAAATGATTTATAGAAAAATTACAAATTTAGAATTAGAAATATATCTTTGTTTTATCACTTCCAACATCAATAGAACTTGTATTATTAACGTTATCTTTCACTAACTACATATTAACTATCGAAATTCCCGAGTTGATTAAACTAGTAGTCAGAATGTCAACACCCATATTCAATGCCAGAATATGTCATATATAATTTATGATGTAAGTTTCGGACATTTCAATAGACTTCGTCACTTCCAGCTCTGGGATTGCAAACCATATATCAATCCTGAAGATTAATTCCAATCGAAAGCGTGACGAGGAATTACTTACAGAATAGAAAGAATCTCGTTTCTGGAAAGTTTGTTATATATATATCCTACCAAGTTTCATTAGCATGCATTTCTTTTGAAATGTTAATATAGGTGACGTGTTCATATACACTTTGAGTAGTTACCTTGACAATTGCGACTGTACCATCGATTCAAGATTCTTGTTTTATTTGAAGAATACTGGTGTATATACAATTTTTAAAATTATTTCTATAAGATTTTATGACATACTTCACATTTCACATCTCATTCATTTGTCAGTTTTTGCTCAATGTAGTCTTTTTCTACTTGGAATTTTCGTCTGTATTTTGTTTGGATTTTTTTTTAACATACTGAGTCTCAAAAAGGGATGGTTGCTATCGTCAGACAAGTTAAATCCCATTTATTCGGTCCTAATTCCTAAATTGTTTTTTTCAATATTTGTTCAATTGTGTAATTTTTTAAATATTTGATATGTTGTTTTGTGATTTTTGTATTTTTCTATCATATACATACATATATATATATATATATATATACACGCACATACAGACACATATACATATACATATATAAGAGGCGAAATGTTTAATAGAGTATTTGGGGGAGATTTAATTTATGTTCTGTCTTCGTTACTGACCCTGTTTTAAATTCAAGAGCCGTCTATAGTTGTATGTAATTTAAAACAAACTAAACCAATCATTTTTCGTTAACGCGGTAATGACAACCACCATTTTAGATTCACAATTATGGACAGGAAGTTGAAAGTGTTAAATTCGAAATAAATGCACAAAAATGGCGATATGTATTAGTTTGAAGTAAAATATAATCACTCCAGTTATACACTTTAAAAAGGTGTATTTTAATCGATTAATTACTAATTTAAATGTAATCAATTTGAATGCTTGGCATAAACAACGTGTTGTGAAATATACTAAAATAGCTTACTTTCAGGATATTTATGAATTGTATTATTTTTCCATTTTAATATAATTTGATTCTTTTTATTTTACACTTTGTTTATATTTAAGTCGTTTAAAGTATGACAAATAATAGTACCAAACGATTTCATTTCACTCTAAATAATTCTGTGCTAAAATTTCTGAATAAGATTGATATCGAAATGAGTTGCATATGAATGTCATTTGTATACATCTTTTTTCTTTTAAATTTAGATTCTTCTGTTGCTACGAGTTATAACATTAATGTTTGAATCTCGTATATCAAAATATATTTCAATAAATATACTTACCACATTTTAAGAGTCATTTAATAAAGAGAAATACAATAAAAATATATTTTCAATGTAAATATTACCTAACATAATTCCAAATACTTCCTCTAGTTATATTTATTCAACTAAAAGGTTTATGTTTACTATAAATGTTTTTGCTCTACAGGAATACCATAAATATTCTTTGGAAGACGTATTTGAATAATTTTTCTTTTCAAATTCAGTTTTCAAACCTTTGCTTTTAGTTTTTATATGGAGGACTGATTCACGATTGAAAAAAAAATATACAAATAAAAAACAGGATTGCTTTTGTAAATATATGTCTCACGAAAGTAAAAAAGGTTTTGGAATATGTTAGGGGATTGATATTTTCGATTGTAATTTCTGGAACTATACAACTCTGTTTTATTCATTTTTTCAGAAGGGAAACTTTTATAAATTTATGAAAATTGTAACATGATTATTTAAAATCGATAAAAATATTTTTTAAGGTTTTTAAAATGGCATATATATTTTTTTATTCAATAAAGCAACAATTTTTCTTTCTTATACTTAAAGAATAAATCTAATTTAACTCTGATAACACTAGAACGTCCATCGGAGTCAATTTATTCTCCTTTCCGCACTTTTACAGGAAATTTGAAAATTTTTAGTGACTTTTAATTACTTTCCATGAGAATTGCACAGTAAACGTTTTGTGGTTCTAGGTTAATTGGGAGAAATTTCACAACTAAATATACCTAGAATGTCCGTTGGTATCATTTCGACATCAAGGTAATTTATCATCATAAATAGCTATCGTCCTTCGTTACTAGTAGTAAAACAAACTTCCCAAAGTACTATCAGAAATTTATTCGACTTTGCATGCAGTGTTATTGCGTTAACAATGGAAACGAATCTATTTTACTAAAATTGTTATGTCTAAGTGTTTTTATGGACAAACAACATTTGGTTATCTGCCCATAAAAAAAACAAAAAAAAAAAAAAAAAAACAATAATAATTCTTTGTTCTTTGAACATTGTGCAGAACAGACACACTGAAACGATGGATCGCAGAAGTCCTGATAAAATTGCTAATTTATTGCCAGAGACTTTTGAGAATGTATAGGACGGTGGTGAACTGTCTTGCTCTAGTTTAGATTCCAATCAAAACATAAGATGGAGTGAAAATGACTGCGAAGAATTTTAAGAAAGCGCAGATATAGTTGATAATATTCCATAAATCTTGATACATTTATCCCTAGAGATAGCACAAATTGGATACCGTATAACAGTAATGTTCCTGGCAGATTTGCCACTCGAAACATTTTGCGACAATGAAGTAGTCCAACGAGCTGCGTGAAACATAATGTCAATGTCAGCTTTTTATGATATAAAGGGTCATAAAATGTGCTAATTACATGAAATAATATTGAAAAGACTTAAAACTAAACCCTACTGAACAGTAGTCCTGCAATTATTTATTTAAAACAATTATTTTGTGTATTTTATATCGCGGTGTCAAAATGACACCAATGGACGTGTAAGGGTATTCAAAATCCCGGACGTTCTAGTGTTCAACTTGAAAAGGAAAAGTACATTTTAAGAAATGTTACTTTCACAAAATGATTTTCTTTCTGTGAAATATCATTCACAAGAACGGACTTATTTTTTTTAAACAAAAATAGCAAAGTTAGCCTTAAAAGCAATATTTAATTCACAATGCACTTTTAGATTTTGAAATTTAACACATCGTAAATTTATTCTTGTCAACTAAGAAATTTCGTGTATTTTTCTTATAAATGTCTGACATTAGAATAACCCACCTTTCATTCGCGAGTTAAAAAGATCTGAAAGATGATTCTTGGGAGATAAATACATAAGAATATAACATAGTTTATTTAATGTAATATGCGTAAAATAATATTTGCAATATAATAAAATAAGTCTCATTTAGAATCTGTAAAAGGTGAATATTGTGGTAAAAAAAAAGAAAAAGACAATTCGTTTGTCATCGTTTATATCTAAAGCAAAAAAGTGTTCACCCTTATTTGAATACAAATTCAAAAACAATACTTTATTGCAGTCATTTGCTGGTTTTATCACATTATCAATATTGTGTAATTGTTCTTTTACTTAAATATATAGTTCTTTATTTATATGGAAACGCAAAATTATGGGTTTATTCAAATATAATCTCCTTTTCTACTTATATTTAATGAAGAAACAAAACTATATAGTAATACTTAGTTTCACATTCTTTTCATTTTCATAGCATTGTGCTTGAATAAATTTTGCGTTACTCGTTCAATGTTTGAAGAAATAATTTATTAAAATTTTATGGAATATTTGTTAAGTTTACTTTTCGATTAACATTTCTTATAATCGTGATGCTAAAATGCTTCACTTGATTCGTATAGAAAACATTTTACTAAATAAAGCATCAAACAAATTATATTTTAATCAGATTATTCAAATGGTATTATATTTTACTCAAATTCAACCAAATTATTTTAATCCTAAGTATAAAGAAAGAAAACTTTTTTTTTCGGTAAAATTGCTCTCAATATTCAAAAGAAACTGGATATATTTATTTATTAAGCTAAACAAACATGATGTATAATTTTTTTTCCTTAATAAGCGAATTTCATTAAATATATATATATATATTTTTAAAAATACACTTTTTATGGAGCTTATGGAATATTTTTTTTTTTTTTTTTCAAATTACTTTTAATTCTCGAATTTTTTTTTTAGTTAATCTGATTCTTTGAAAAGTCTTATTCAAATATTCTCTTTTTGCCTTTTCAGTAAATAAAAATTAAAAAAGGGTAATTATCTTTCAATATATTTTCATGTTAGTGAGAAAATGAAATGAAATGGTAATTACATTTTTCTATTTTTTAAAATTGTTTTATTCTGTAATTCTCACTAATATTATAAAACAAAATAATAAATATTTATTATTTAGAATTGTTATTAAAAATTTATTCATAATACATTTTGTTTTTAGGAATACTGAAGTAGTATTTTATAGGGCATTGAACACCCTTAAGCTAAATAATTTTTAAATATACAACAAAATTTTTATCCTTATTTATTATATTTCAACATTTGACTAAGTATCTATTAACTGTATGATCAAAATGTTATTAAATATGTAAGGAAACTGTTTATTTCAGACAATGACGGAAGTCATTAATACGTAACTAGGTATAACAAATTAATAGTACTAAAAATTTTACTAAAAAGCGATATAAGAAAAGGAAATTAAATATATAATAAAAGCATTAAAGCATTTATTTGATGAATTGTTAGTAAATAAATTTTTTATTCTGATTTTTTAAATGAATTCATATACATTGGAGCTTTTAAGATGAAGTAATACATTTACATACCATTCAATGAATCCTTATATCATATCTAACAATAGATGTGATATATTTCAGTAATATATACAAGTTAGTCTTTAGTTAAAGGCCTTTGTACTTATTATACAGTAGTTTCAATTTTTTTACCCTTAAGGTATTTACATTTAACATTGTACTTATCTTCATGTCATACTTAAAGGTTTTTGAAACGTATATCATACTATCATTTGTTTTCTAAGTAAATATTATTCATTCGTGTTACCTGTTACACGCAGTCATTAAATTTTTTTGTAAGGGGTAATCAAATAATCGATATTAGTGCTACAAAGAAACTTTAAGAATTCAAATTGAAGCCCTGACAATGTTAATCGCAGATTTTTAAACGAAGTATTTTGCTTTATTTATAAAAAAAAAGGTAAACATTCCACTTGAATTCCATTGAATATTCTATTGTTCCTCTTTCCCTGTAACCATTTCCATATGAATTTCTGAAATTTGTTTATCATAATAACTTCGTATGTATCATTATCACTCCAATAAAATTAAACATACTGTAAAAGCAAGAGCTTCAAAACCCGATGTTGATGTTGTCTTGTCTAAGTAGTGCAGAGAAATCAAATGGCTCCGAAGGCGTCCAGGGTGGTCCTTGCAATGTTGAAGACCTTTGGCGAATAAAGCAGTTGATGGTCCATGGGGTTTAGGTCTATGTTGTAGAGTTTAGCCAATATAAAAGGGCAATTAAAATATGATTAGTTAGAAACTTGAATATCAGGACAGTGAAGACAAGTATTGTAACCTCTTTGGCCATCAGGTGTTATTGTCATCCCTTTAAAGTATTTTGTATGTAGTTTGGCAATAGTGGTTGAAATATATGACCCGGTTATAATTAAGTTCTGAAATGAAGTGCTTCTTGACTGATTGGGAGATGAGCTTAGGTCTGGCAATTGCATCAGCATCGGTAAGGGTAAGGCTATTGAAAAGTTGAGGGAAATTTCGCACCACCTTGACAATGTTATAAGCCTGCTCATTGCTGAAGATGTCTACGCTGGCCGCTATCCATTGCAAGGTGCAAGCTCTTTGGGCTGCAACTACTTTGTTTATAGGAGCCCTTTGTGTCAGTTGAGAGTTGTCCCTCAGAATCGCCTAGAGTGCAGATCTAGAATTTGAGAACAGTAGAATACCACTAGAACTCTCAATTGTCCAGCTGTGGTAGTTATCCAAAGCTCTTTTAATAGCTATAAGATCACACAAAAAATTTGAAGACCTTTTACCCGTAAGAATTCTATAAGATTCACGTTCACTGTTTGGGTGAAACTGATAGATTCCAGGATCACCTTTTTCAAGGTCAGAGTCAGAAAAACCATTTCATAAAATTCCGATAAAATCCCTAAATAGAATTGCAACCCCAATAGAAATTCAAGACTTACTTTAAGAACATTAGGTGAAGTAATAGAAATTTTGATACTCTATTGTAGCCTCAATACAGATTCAGTCGTCATTAATCGATATTAACATTGAGTCAAAGTAGCTTCTAGCAATACATACAAAATAAATGGAGCCAAAGATCCTTTTTTATTCATTGAACCTATATAACAGGAGTGGTGAATCTTTATAGATAAACGTGCCATTTTTTCTAAAGAAGTGGTTAATGAGGTATAGACGTGACGTCAACTAATTTTGAGTTGTGATTACTGAAAAAATAAAATTAAATACTAACAACTCAAAACTCGATATTTACCACGAAAAAATACCTTTTGTGTACTGTATAGTTGTAAATGTTTTAGTTATACGTACATTTCAAATTAAAGTAACATTAGTCTGACTTCAGTTGTTGCAGATTGGATGATAAATGACTTTTATTAGGATTATAAGATGTTCCTTTTAGTAAAATGCCTGCTGAATTGGAGTCATCTGCCAAACGGTTTCTAAGCAATTAATTAGTTTTGCTGTGTTTCACTTTTTTTTGATAAGAGGATTTGTTTCAAAATGCCGTTTTACAGACGATGTTATGCATACCACTGTTCCAGAACATTAAACGCACATCGCGTGACCTTTGCTAATTATATGCCATATTTCTAGATTCCCAAAGTTAGAAATTCTTTGTTACACTTACTATCTTGCACTTTTAATTCTTTCGCTGAACAAGCCATGTTAAAATAACAGTTAAAAATCGCAAATATAATACAAATTAAACTACAGTAATTTCAATGAAATTGACTATGCTATGCCTAGAGAAATTTTGCGTCATAAGCAACTGTAGTTCACGACGTAACTAAGGCAGGACAATAGCAAACGACTGTGATCCCGGCCGCTTTTGTTATTAATACTTCGTAGTGAACCTTGTTATTTTGAAATAAAATGCAAACCATTTTGATTGCAGGTGTGCCCAAAATTTTGTACAGCGTGCCATTCATGGCATGCGTGCCACTGGTTCGCCCTTCCTGCTATATGATATGGTGGTAATATTTCACAAAATTGGCGATAAATAAATGGACAAAAATTTGGATCCAACAACAGTCAACGTGCCATTCAATAAAAATCATTTGATTAACCTTTAGTTTCCAAATATTGTTATTCGATATACTGAATAATGTATATGAAATTCATATTTAACAGTCTGTAATCCCTGTAAATAATGGTAATACATATTGCTTTGTCCTGAATTTAGTTAGATATTCGAACCAGTTGAAATAGTTCTGAAATGTGTGCGCATGCTCAAATGTAGACTGATGAACATTTATGCTGATTGAAATCAAAGCTGTTGTTAGCATTGGGTTTAAATGGCTTAAATTTCAATTACTTTCCTCAAACTGGAAATAACTTCCAATTATTTAGTCATTGGCATCATTTGAATAAGTTTTGAGGGGAATCGATCATAAATATAGGTATTATTCCCACATTTTAAGGTTCGGATTAAATTTATAAATGCAATTGAATTTCTAATAATAGTACAGATGACGTGAATCATAATGTTCATACTGGGTTTGATTTCAAGCAGCAAACGATAATAGGAAACCTGTATTTTATTTCCATATATTTTCAGGAAGAAAAAAAAATTAAAATAAAGTATATATTTCTCTCTCTCTCTCTCTCTCTCTCTCTCTATATATATATATAATACAAATGAACACTTATTATGATAATATGTAAGTAATTATAGTTTTACAAACATTCTTGTGTTTTTCTAAATTCAATTTAATTCATCTGCTCAGATCATTAAAAGCAAGAATTTTTATTTTTGAAATATTCTTTACTACTCTCTCTCTGTATATATATATATATATATATATATATATACTATTAGTGGGAGTTATGAGAAAAATATAGGAGTGGTAATTGTTGTATTAAATGTGAGAGAAAAATCTTTCAAAAATTGTGAATTGAATTATTGATAGGATGTCCTTTGGTGAGTTTTTAATGATTTACACTATTCATTTGTGAACATACTGAGTTTTTAATTTGAACTTTCGGATTTTAGACATTTTTTCTACCTATACAACTATTTTAAGGATAGGTGCGTCATCTTTCGTGTTCGATGGTTCACTTATACTATGCATTTAGTTGTTTTAGAATTTTAATATTTTAATGTTATAATATCTTTCAAAATGCAATGGCGAATAGTTTAATTTTTCAAGTTTAATGGTTTAGTTAATTTTTTAAATTTTTCAGAATTGGATATTTTACGATTAACTTACCAAGTTGCAATAAGGGGGAGGTTGGCGCCATCAAACTAGTTTAACCCCACTTATCGGTCCTAAGTCCGAGATTGCGTTGGATATTTTATAAATTTTTGTTTTATAATTTCTTAATTTTGTTTGAAAAAGTTGGAATTTTATCTTCTATATTCGCCATTGATATTTTGAAATGGGTTTTAATGTTAAAAGATTCATATGGTTTCAATTTTTTGATTGATTATTGTGGGTTGTGATTAAATTATATATATTTAAATATATATATATATATTGAAAACTAAAAATGATGGATACTGCAGTGTTATCAATAAAATAGGGAGAAAAGTGAAATGTTAGCTGGTTCTAAAACTAGTTAAAACCCACTTTTATACAAAATTAAATGCTGCCTACTATCAGCATTATTTATACTTCTGCATCATCCATCGTTTTTTTTAGCCCTCCAGTATCAAAAGTATAAGGTGTTCAACTAAACATAATCAAATTTAATGGATGTACGTAATTAACCATGAGATTTCGATTGCTTAAAACAATAATAAAAACGAACAACAGGAGAAATGTTGGCCCTGCAAATGTATACTACTGTGAATAATAAATGATTAAATGCCAAACAGCACACATCACAGAATAATTTTGTTGACAATAAATTATATTGTTGTTTACAAATAAAGTTCAATATGACCATTATTATGTTGTTCCAAGAGCTGCATAATTTACACGGCATTTTTTTTACAATAGCTCGCAACATATCAGAATTAATTTATACCACCTGTAACTTTACTATATCTTTCGAATATGTGATATTGTTGGATATGCCCTTCATACACAGCACACAATTCTATGTCTGTCTTTAGTGCTGAATTGACTGCTATTCTAGTGGCACTTCAACATATATTGGTTTCCAGCTACCGTCATTTTGGTGTGTACACTGACAGAATAAGTGCTCTAGAATCCTTACACTCTATAACAGAACGTAGACACCCCACTGTGATGGAAATACTTTTACTTCTACCAAAATTGGAAAGAAAGGGTTTTGATATAATTTTTTCCTGGGTACCTGGACACATGGGTATCCTTGGTAATGAACAGGCTGATAACGCTGCACGATCCATGTCTGATCACATGTAGCGGCCTGTCTGTTACCAGGATTTAAAATCATCTATACAGCACTATATCCATCATGCATGGCAAGAGACTTGGGATAAACAGATCATCAACAAACTACATAGCATTCATCCTTCCACTGCTCAATGGGCAGCGGTACCAGTACGAAAGCAAGATGTCCTCTTGACTCGTCTTCGTATTGAACACACTCGTCTAACGCATAGACATTTGCTGCTGGGAGAGAGAGTCCCCCAGTCTGTGACTTTTGTCAATGTGACCTCTCCATATTACACATTTTAATAGAATGTCTAAAATATTCATCTAAAAAAACACCTTTTTTAAAACCAATCTTTTAACTTTGATTGATTTGGTTGGGGAAATTCCCCATTCAAATATTTTTGCCTTTTTACGTTCAATTGACATTTTACATAAAATATAATTTTCTTAAGGATTTTATTATACCATTGGTCTTTATTTGTGCTTTTAATTAGATTTTTAACATTATATATGTATATATGCATTTAAAAAAATACTTTTTCTTTTTTTAAAGAGTGTTTGGCGCAGCTTGGCCGAAATTGGCCCTTGCGCCATTAAAATTCAAACTCAAATTCAAAATTCGTTCACAGCAGCTTCAGGAAGTGTCCCCTAACTGAAAGTCACAAGGGCTGAAATCTAATGACTCTCTCTTGAGAAAAAAAAAATAAATGTCTCTGCAATTAGATGGTTCACCTTCCTATATAAAAAAAAATCATGTTACACAGATCGGGGTTCAAGGATTTTATGCGGATCTGTCGCAGACAGCAAGGACGTTCTTCAGAAGAAATGGAAATTTATTGTAAAAAAAAACAAAATCCTTAAAATACAGTAGCTAAATTCTCAGAATAAATCTCAGAAGGTCTTCACACCTTCTACGGCGCTCATACACAAATATCAGTGACTAAAATACAAGTATGTTCAAAGATTATTCGCAAGCACCGGTTAGTCCTATTCAACAGCCGAATTAATCCCTAATCACTGGTCAACTCTTCATGGTCGGATCAGTATCAGCTAATCACTAGTCAAAATAGTGCTCATTCTGCAACGGTCAAAACAAGACTATCTCAGTTTTTGCATGTGTCTCCCTATTTATAGGCCTCACGGATCTTTCGAGAAAAATTCTCTTACGTCATAGATTGCGATATTAGTATATTTCTCCACTAATTTCCAGAAGTATCCATAGGGTCACCAAGTCGCTAATATGGTCGACAAAAAAGATGCCAGCTTGGGTCTATCACCAAGATTGCATTGAATCGCCATTATAATGTAAGGTACGTTGCTTGCGAATATTACAATATTTTAGCGTAAAATAGATACATCATAGAGTAATATAAACGCATTACACATCCAGATACAAATTATTTACACTATTTTAAAAATTCATTACACAAAATTCGTTGCAAAAGTGCCAAGTCGAGACATCTTCTTTTCTGTAATTGTCGGACCTCGAAGTTTTGTAATATGACAACATACCTGTTAGCAGTATCAGTGTAGGTTACTATTTCATTTTCACCGCCTTACTCGTAAAAGTAATAACCGATGATAAAAGATGTTGTATATCCACTGTACATTAAACTTCGATGAGTGATTCTCGATAATATAAACGCGTGAAACATTCATTGCTTCATTGTATATTTCTTAGAAAATCATCATAATGGTCATATTGAACTTCATTTGTAAGTAAAAATCATTTTGTTGTGAATAAAATTGATATGTTCTTTGCCATTTATAATCGTTCATTATTCACTATGCACTCTTAAATTTCTCGTGTTGCAAGCTTTGGTACTAATTTCTTTTAGAAATTCATATTCCATTGTCCCATATGTAGGGCCATCAAATTTGATTACGTTTCATCCAGTACTTGACTCGAAAGGCGTCTCTGAACTCCATACGTTATATTATGCGCACCCTATAGATATAACAGTTAACAGTACACCAAACAAATTAAAGATAACTTTAAATGTTTCCACTGCTTTTTCCCATTCACTGCAAAATAACTTCCCCATACCTAGCTACAAATTTCAACATTTAAGGAAACCCTCAGCAATAAACCCTTAGGTTTTTGGCAATTTAACAAAGCAGTATTAAGAATGTATGGAAATGACTACACAGTATATATTCAGTATCATTGCAACACTGTTGCTTAGGCCAGCGTTTCTCAAACTTTTCCCCCCCCCCCCCCTTGGGAGGCATGATAATTCTACAAAGGGGGCGCGAGCTTATTGAAAAGTCGAAAACAAAAGATTATTTTTAAAAAAAAATTATTAATTTACTGAAAGTAAACAAACAAAAAATACATTTTGACATAATAAAAAATAGAATACACATTTACATTGATATAATACACTTATAAAAGAAACAATACTGCATAATGTATTTCATAATTAATTTAAATATAGTAAGTTAAGAACAAGCTATATAATTACCAGTAACTCCAATGGCTTGTCGTATATAAAGTTATACACAAAAAATAACACTCATCTTCATAATTTGTGCGATTTATAAAGAATCCCTTAACTGCCGATTAAAAGTTATGCGATTCGCTTCCCAATGTCACTGTTTACCACGTAGGTGTGCTTATATGATGTATTGGGAGGAAGGAATAAAAATAAGCAAATCCTCTGAAATAAGTACATCCTTCGCAAACACTGTCTTGTTATTGTATTCCAAAGCCTGCGGAAAGTTAAGGGTGCACAGAGAAAATATCGTACTTTAGACAGACGTGTATATACGCCAGGGGGAAAAACGTTTTAAGTAAGTGAGACGCTTAAATGCGCAGGTGGAACTTAAGAGATTTAAATCCTATTGTAGATTTAGCATCAAAGCATCGTATTATTGAATTCAATAAATTGTTATTGTATGGAGGGCGGCGCGATGAATGTTATGTTTGAATATTGGGTCACAAGTATTGAAAGCTTGAGAACCACTGGCTTAGAACAATGACTAAGAAAAATCTTCTTTCTTAACAACATCAGTAGGGGATTCCCAGTAATTATAATACATTAATGACAATAAGAACATTTGAGTAACCAGTAATAAACATTACGTCTTTGCTGTTAATACATTCTTATATTTATTTTATTTTAGAAAGCAAACACTAGATTGCAGCTCTAACCTTTTAAATGTTTCTTATTGTTTTCTTATGCTGTATGTTTACATTGGTTAGTAAATAGTGCATAAAAACCAAAAATAAAATTTTTTCATTTTTTTAAAATTCATAATTAGGGGAAATTTTTGACTAAATTTATTATTACTAAGAGTAATTTAATTATTTTATTCTAATAAAAACTGATTGCCACACTGTTTTAAACATCTTAATTATTTTCTCAAACTTTAGTAACACAATTTTGAAAAACAATGTCCTTTTTTTTAAAAATTTTGTGTAATAAAAGAACAATCTAATGATAATAATAATAAAATTTTAAACAATATAATTTTTTTTTATAAATGACAAAAATCCTGATGATTTACAAGATGATCCAATTCCTTGAAGAAAAACAAGAAGACGCATTTATTAATAACATTAAGAATATTTTCATGCATTTTAAAATCGAAAATTTTACATTTAGAACTGAATGTAAGAGCACAATATATTTTACTTGAAAATATACAGTGTTCACTAAAATATGTTCTAACATTTTCTTACGTATCTGTTAGCATGAATAATTTTCATTGCTCCAAGAAAAATTCAAAGCAGATAAAATTACAACAAAAATTTTCTGTTTGAATTTCCTCTTGCACTTTTCTGGATATTCTCAACTAATATATCAGAATGAGATTATTTGACCCGAGGCTTCGATCGCTGAAACAAAGAAGTTTTTTTTTCTTGTAAAATAATGAGTTTTAAGCTAGGGCGATGCTCGTAATAACTTAGATATATCTCTTTAGTGGCAGTTTTTTGAAATAGTTTATGATTTTACTTAACATGTGACATCATTAGAGTTCTTAGTTATATCAGAATTTTGAATATTCTTAGAAGTTAAGAAATTCAGTTTGAAAAGAATTTCCATCCTACATCCCTATTAAATTCGGAAACTGGAATAATGATATATTTCATTTATTATTCAAATAACAAATGCAAATGTAACTGAAATTCTCATTTCATGATTTTAAATCTTGGATGCTAACTTTATGATCTGTTTGAAATTGATAAAATGACATTCTTAAAAGTAGTTTGGATAATTCAAAAAAAGATCATTAAAATTTTTCTTTAAAAAATTTATCAAAATTTGGGGATTTAAAATAGTACAGCATGTAAAATCTCCCTTTGAAACAGTGATTATGAGCCCTTTTTTGTTGTTGCGGTATACTTATTACAATTTCAAAAGTTGGTGGCGCACTAACTATAAAAAGAGTTTAAAAGAATTTTGTTATTTTTATAATACACTATGTAAAATAATTTATGATAATAATTTTCAATGTTAAATAAAATAATATGCAAGACAAATGCAATTAAATGTTTCCTCAATAATTATTTATAAATTAATTATATGAATACATTGAATACGAAATTTGAGATGGAAGAATTTTGATAATTTCGTTTAAATTTTATCGTAAAAATGATAATTTCACACTCATTTCGTCATCTACATTAAAATGACTTGATTTTTTTTTTTTTTTCATTTTGATATTCGTTTATGGTGAAAAAACGAATTTATTGTAAATAAGATGTAGAAAACTGTTACAATATTTTTAAAGCTTTTTTGGCTATTATAGGATAATCACTTTTAATAGCTCAAAGGACATTTTACAGATAGCCGTGCACTCGAAAAAAGCATCCTTCTTCAAACCAATGTAACTTAGAAATAAAACAAAACAAAAATTTGAAATGTTTACCACATGATAATCATATATATTTACATTATTTTTCAAATTTTTAGAGAATTTGAGAAAAAGTAAAACAAGTTATAAAGAAATAAAAATGGGACAAATTTTCAAAAATATGAAAACCAGTATTTTTCACCGCGCAGAATTTTAAAGTAAAAATTGATCAAAATTTACAAAATTAATTTTACTTGGTATAAAAATGTTCACTTTTGAAGTTACGCTAAGTTTTAAGAGAAATTTAGAGAAAAAAAAGTATTTTTTTACATACTATTATAACGAGAATTTTAAAATTTTAAGAAAAAAATAAATTCAAATTTTAAAAAAAATTCAATTTGAAAATTGATGCATAAGATATGAAGAGCCTTATTTTGAACACGTGTATAAAATTTCAAATTAATATCATAAATAGTTTCTGAGAAATCCTGCGCAGAAGCTAATTTGTTTTTTTTACTTCGAAAAATGAACTTAAAGATAAGATAGGGTTTTCGTTTTAGTTTCACTATTTATTTTTCAATAACTTTGGAAAATTTCACAGTATCAACACAATTTTAGTACCAAAATACTCATAAATATTAAGGCTTTAACATATATTTTGTTTTTCAAAAAATTGAGAAATTTCCAATTTAAGAATCCCGTGAGGCCTTAATTTTAATCCAAAATGAATTAATTGGATCTTCCGAATGTTTCGAAATTAAATCTCGTTTATTACATAGCTAAATTAGTTCTTCTTCATTCATATACAAAAGTATCCATTTTCACAAATGAATTGAATAATTTTTTTATACATATAAATTATAGAAGTAAGGAACAAAACTTTTTGGTCTAGTGTTATTAAATAGTCAATAACAATTTTATGAATAGTTTGTTTCTATAAAAGGACCGAATGAATTCATTCCGAATTTTTTTTTCCGAGTATGATTAATAAATTTAAAAGAAGTTTGTGGCATACTTTAAGAATTTCGCTTCATATAAAAATATCGTAAAACAAATGTTGAGAATCACTACATTAAAATCTAATTTTTCATTGAAAACTAGATCATGATCTCGAGGCTGGAGTGTCTAGGGTCCAAATCCAGTTAACTAAAGGGGCACTGAAGGGGCTCATATTCGTTAAATCTGTCATTGCCTAATGTCCATGTCCTCCTGTTGGTGTGGTACATAGGAAGGGGCAGGGCCTAGGTGTCGCCTTTGTCACTCGATCGAGATTCAAAGTTACAAAATATGTCTCCAATAGCCATCGTTTTGATTTACTGTGTGGCGTAATAAAACTTTAACTTCATTTAAGATTAAAATTATTTTCAGAATTAGAAAGAATTAAATACATTTCTGTTAGCAAGTAATAGTGAAGGTTTAAAAAGAATAACAAAAAATTTAAATGAAAGTTTAAAAAATCTAACAAACGATAAAAAAAAAAAAATTAAAAAAATATATTATTCTCTAACAGGTAAGAAAACTGCGCACTGCTTAAATTTTATAATTTAACTCCTTTTAAATATTCATGAAATATTATGCATTTAATCCTGATACAAAGAATGAACAAAAGCGCTACATTTTAAGGTCAAAGTTCAAATATAGGAAGAAGATCAAAGAAGTCTCAAAATGTTTGAAACTTTTCTCAAGTTAAATATAATTCAACGTATTTGGAATGTTTTCTCAAGTTATAAATTTAAATTGGGCTTCGTTTGTATTTCAAATTAATTATATTTAATGCAATTACTGAAACAGTCTCAGTTTAACTGAACAAGATATAAAGTCTGATGCCACACAATCTCGCTTACTTATGTTACATAAAAAGTAAATTAGAAGTTAGTTTCAAGCAATTATGCAACATATAATTAATTATATTAATATAAACAATTTATTAACTGTTATTTATAATAAAAATTATCGCGGGATAAAACATTTTATACAAATAGGCACACATTAAAATATATTACAATTCTGTATGTTGTTTAGTAATTGGAAGCTTGGATTCTCGTTCTCCGTGAAATATTTTAGTTTATGATTATAAAATGGTTTAACTTATTTAAAAATAAGTGAACTTTTTGATATTATATAAACATTTTTGAAAATGATTGGAATGAATAGGGATTTGAAAACCCATTATTTCTTATTAAGATTAGTTTAAAAGGAAGAAAGAAAATTGATTAATTTGAGCAACTGTGACAAAGTAAAATGCTTTTATTGACATTTTATTTATTGTATCATATATTAAGAACTCATTATTTTGAAAATTCATCAGAAAACAATTTGAATTATGTATAACATCTGATGGTTTACTATAGACGGAAGAACAAATAAAAACAGGTATTTTAAATACATTCTTATCTAAGCATGCATTAATGAAAATTAAAATCTCACCTCCAAAAATCTGTTGCGCTAGATAATAATTAAGAAAAAATATTAGACGCGGATGTTTATACGCATACACCTTAAATCAGCATTTTTCAAACTGTGTGGTGCGCCCATTTTGGTGGCGTGATAACTCTACAAGGGGGGCACGAGCATATTGAAAAGTCGAAAACAAAATATTATTTAAAAAATTATTAATTTACTGAAAGTTAGCCAACAAAATCCTTCTGACATAACAAAAAAAAAATTTAACATTTACACTGATATAATACACTTAAAACTGTATCAGTACTGCACAATGTGTGTATTTTATGATAATTAATATAACTATACCAAGTTAAGAACAAGTTTAATAATTACCAATGACGGTATGAGCTCTTGTTATATATAAAAAAATACACACAAAAATTAACATTTATCTTGATAATTTTTGTACGGTTTATAAATATTCCCTTAAATGCCGGTTAAAAGTTATGCAATTAGCTCCCCAATGCCTCCGTTTTCCCCGTAGGAGTGCGTATGTGATGTATTGGAGGGGGTAGAAAATGAATCCTCTGATATAAGCAAATCCTTCACAAACACTGTCAAAGTCATTTTATTGCATTACAAAGCTTCAGAATAATTTTATGTATAGCATTGCAGAAAATATCATTCTTCGGAAAGACGTATATATATGTCCAGGAAATTTAACGCACTGGTTAAGTGAGACGTATATATACGGTGGTTAAGAGGATAAAGTAGTACTGTACCTTTAGCGTCTAAGTATAGTATTATTGAATTTCTGTAATGTTATTAGTATGGAAGGGGGGCGCAATGAAAATTATGATTGAATATTGGGTCGCAAATATTGAAAGCTTGAGAAGCACTGCCTTAAATATAACTTTCTCTTCAAATTTTGCGCTAAGATCGAAATGAATATCGTCAATTTGGAGGTACAAATGAAATTTGCTTTATTTATTTGATGATAATTACTCAGAGTGCTATTTATTTCCCGAATTGGGCATTGTGAGTGAGTCTTGAATTAACAATACCTTTGGAATATGGAGAAAGCACTAGAAACAACTACTGAGTTCGTAAAATTTCACTTGAAGGTATATTTCCTTTCTGCAATATTGCAGAAAGATACATTCAATTCAACTGCAGCAGATATGAAAGCTGTTGGTGCCAGTGACAGAATGAACTGTAACAATTTAAAACTTGAGGGACAGCTCCGAGCCAGACACCCTCTGCAGCTTTCATATCACATACTACAAATCACTAAGTCTGAGGTTCCTGTAATGAGAAGCCAGAGCTAACCACAGGGCGAAGTGGTAATCTTTAGAGTTCTCCGATGAGAGATATTTCTGTTTTGGTATCAGTGATGTCCATATGCTGATTAGAATGAGGTCTCAACTGAATGTTTGGTTCATGATGCCTGTGGCATAGATATTACATTGGATCTTCTACAGAAGTTATAGTCAAATTTCCTACGATAGCAGGGGCAATTTCGTTGTTTTCTCCTGCAACTTGACTGCAAATGCTTACGCCATGTTTGTGATTGAGGTATTTATGCTTTCTACAGTTCATGGGCGATATTCAAATGAGTGTTTTACAATAGAATTAGTCGCATCTTCATACGACTACTTGTCCCCAAAATGTTCTTCAATGCGTAGACATGTTACCTTAACTTGAGGGATCCCCTGATCTTTCTGCCGTTGAGAACGTATAGAACATATAACTGGTAGATAAATCCAGCGTCATCCACAACTAGCATTAACCATTGCTGATTTGACCCATCATGCGCCACGGACATGGAATTTCATATGACAAAAATGCCTACAACACATGTCTGCCAGAATATCAGCATCTTTGTAAGCTTGAATTCAAAATATGGTAATTACAGCAATTATCAATGTGCCTTGTTAATTATAATGTTAGCACTAATTTTCACTTTTGAAGTGGCTGATAATATACATACTTTAATATATGAACTTAAACGTCAATCAAATATTTTACCAAGACAAATATTTATTTGATCTAAATTTATTTACTCTAAATTAATTATTCTTTGCTGTTGAAATCTGATTTCATTTTTTTTATTGAAAACAGTTATAAAATCCCCGTGCACCACAAACTATAACACAGGGTTCACAGTTGTAAGTATTAATAAAACATTACAAACGAAAGAAAGAAAAAAAACTTTTGAGGTCATGAAGGATTAGAAATATTTACAAAAAAATCACAAAACTTTTTAAAAGCACCTCTGATGAAAATAAGTTGGTGAAGATTCGGAGGCCAATTTATGATAAGTACGTTGAAAGCCATCCTTAGGATCTTTAGTTCTCAGACAAACTTGGAACATGGAAGGAGCACATGTTCTACATTTTCCTCGCCACCAATATTAAAATCACAGGAAGATGACGGAACTATATTAAATGTGCTCAAGTAGCTTTTAAAGCTACTATTCCCAGAGAGAAATTGGCTTATTTTGTAAATAGTATAAAAATGATGGAATGAGATAGTCTCTTGTTAATGTGGATGGAAAAAATTTCTTTCTTAAGCTCCCTTTATTTGAAATGAGATATATATTGGTTCCAAGACTTCAACATTCTTTCTTTCATAATCTTCTTGTAAAAGGATTTAGGAATTGTAATGACAGTGTCAATTTCGCGCTTGGTGGCAACTTTGGCAAGCCAATTGGCCCGCTCATTTCCAAGAACACACGTGTGTTGGCGAAGAAATGCAAAACTTATAGAGATGTTTTTATCTTTTAGGTTTTTAAGTCAATTTTTTGATCTAGACGATTATGTTATTTGACGAATGAATACACCTCAGATAATCGGTGCAAATGACTCGTATGATACTATTTTGTTCAGTGATCCATTTAATGGCGAAGTATAAACATAAAAGTTCAGCTACAAAAACTGTACATTCATCACGAATTTTAAACTGAAAGTGCTCGGATTCAACACCAACCCTGAAGACAACAAAAGTGAAACCAACTCTGCCATTATTATAGCAAATAATAGGAAAATTATTTCATTAGACACTAATTTATAGAAATTGTTCTCATGTGTTTGTGCTTATGAACTTATCAAACGGAAAAAAATTGTTGACCTGTTTGAGAAATAGCGCAATTTTCTTGTAAAAAGATCTGTTCTGCCCATACATTATATTTGTTATATGTAGGAATTAAAAATAAATATGAAGGAGAAAATTAAATAATAAAATTTTGCAATCATTTTCTTACTGTATTATTTTATTTATCTCATCTTTGCTATGAACAATTTTTGAAGCATTTGTGCAAATAGCTAAATGTTTTAAATTTTCAACACGCACACACAATAAACTAAGAACTAAAAGCTGATTACAATGTCTTAAAACTGTGTTCTGCTTTTTTAATGATTTTCTACTTAATAAACATACAATTTATCTCACACAATCTGGTGCACCATGCAATTAAACAAATTGTAAGAATACTTCAATGTAATTAATGTCTAAAATATTTATATATATATATAATTACTAAGATTATTGAACCCATAACAATGTATATAAATATGTTTCTAAGCAAATGGAATATAAATACTTTATATATACTTTAAAAGATAGATCTTAAAATTTAAAAACGTATGCACATGTATCTCTTACATTAAAAAAATAACAATATACCATTACCATCTACAGTTTAGCTTAGCACCCGTTTGAAATAAAACCCGCCATTATAAAGGCAAAGTGCTCATTTCCGAGTGAGCAATTTCCACCAATGACAGAACTCATTACAGCTCAAGTGTCCAATTGGAGTCTCGATGAAGCAGAGCTGTGCTATATCTTTCTACAGCAAAGACGATCTACCATTATGCATTTCTGGGGACATCACGTCGTACATTATTCGCGTGTAAACCGGGTATTACCTTGCTTTTGAGCAGTTTGGTAGGTGTTCTACAATTCTCTGAAGCGATTTCCATTCAGACCCAGTTTGACTTATTTTCTGTTTGAGCTCCGATGAGGAATTCTAAAGAGCTTATTCGGTGATAAATTAATAGTAGGTGGCGTATTTTGGTCAGGATAGCGTTAGTGAAACATTAGATAGAAGGAAGTGTTTGATAAAATGCTTAGTACATGTGGTATTGCTTACTTAAGGTATTCTCTATTTGGATATTTCTAATTTAGGTCAATCTATTTTATTTAAATGGATACTATGCTTTTGTTGGATGATACAAATGAAAAAGTGTTAATCAATTTCACATAAATTATTGGAAAAGGAATTATGTGAGGCATTTATTACAATATTTAACAAATGATATATGTTATTTAGATTACCTAATGATTGTTATTTTTATTATTTGTTCTGCGAATATAATAATGCGAAAAGCGTCAATTAAAAAAACATTTTATACACACACAACACAAAAAAATCTCTTAAAAATTTGGTAGTTTTTTTCTTTTGTTTGTTCGAGCTCCCTTTTAAAGCCTGTTAATAAAGTATTGTTTAAGAATATTCATTTGATACAACTGTCTTATAATTTGTTAATACAGTATAAATTGAATTGTAACACTTTGGTAAATAATAATTGCTTATATTAGTTGAATTTAGGAAATAAATCTTTACATTCGAATCTCAAGGATTATTTTTATTATAAGCAAAATTTAAGGATTTTGATTTTATATTCTTCTGTACTTATTTCTATTCTAGGTACACAATTGATATTAATAAAAAAAAAATTTGATATTTATGAGGTACTGGGAGGGGACTACCCCCATTGTTCAAATTATACAATTGTTCATACTCATTGTTCAAATTGTAAATATGTAATTTACAGGTGTCTATTATGTAAATGGTAGTTCCATTTATTTGTTCTTTTTTCCATAAAATTCGTTCTTGGCACTCCTCTTCTAGAAATACATATCACTAAACTGAATTGCCCAACACTTCATTCATCACGTCCTCAGATTTTGATAAACCTGCAGTTTCCTGGGAAGTCGAGCATTTAGTTCCGATGATTATTAATAAGTCTTCTTATGAGACAAGGCCTTTCTTCTAACGCAACGATTCCAGTCCAGGAAATCTTAGCGATATTTTTCTGCGAAAGCTTGAAATAACGTGCTGTCACAACCGTATTGGTGATATTATATGAAAAGAAACACATGGTTGCCAATTCAGTGAGTACGACAAAAGTGAAAGCTTGGCGAATTATCTTGAAATTTGGGATTGTTGCGATAACACGTAATGAGCAGTATCACAAATAACTTTCTTTTTTTATTTTTAGAGAAATTAAAATTACATGTAAAAATAATGATTATTACTATTATGATTAACTGTATAAGTTATTTAATATAAAATGTTAGATATATATAGATGTTTACTCTGGTTTTTAGCTTAAATGGTGCAAAAAATATCACTTTAAAGAATAAAAATGGCTCCCGATTGCTACTGAAATAGCTGTCGATTATTACATCTTTTTTCAGCATTTCTTTTCGAGATATAGTTTAAAAACTAATGAAAAAAATATCCGATTCCCATCAATCATTCTCATCCGTCTTTGATAAAATTCGTTTTCAGTTCAAAGGGAAAAAAAAGTTTAATTTATAATCAATTACTTAATCAATATTGAATTACTTTGGGCTGTATAAAAACTACGATCATACTAAAATGATAAAAATTAATTTCACATATTGAAATTATTTTGCAATGCATCAAAAGATTTAATCGATGCATTCTTTTTAACCAGTTTTCTGCATTTTAAAAAACCTTTTTATAATACTATTATGTAGATAGGAGTTCGCGTCGATTTTATGCTATCAGTCTCAGAGATCAAAACAGATCTTTAAGAGCGATGAAATTTATTGTGGAAAAACAATCCTTAAAATGAAGGATACAGCAGTAAAATTTCAACAATAAGTTCCAGAAGATTTTCAACCTTCTCCAATATTCATACACAACTATCAGTGTCTAAAAATACAAGTACTTAACGCAGTGGCGTAACGAAGAATATTAGTATCCCCCTACAAACTCAGGTTTTGGGCCCCAAGCCCAAATACGTACTTGGCGTCAGTCAGCTTTAGGCCCTCTATAGTCCCTGTTTGTGGGATTGTTCGTTAAGCGACTTGATGTAACGTTAAAATTTATCCGCACACACAAACAGCCAATCGCTAGTGGATTCAACAAATGCAGTAAAACTGACTCAGTTTCGAAAAACTACAGCTATTTATATTGTGCAAATCTAACTTCCAGTTTTTTCTCAAAACATGATCTCAATTGTGATGTTATAGATTTCTCCAGTAATTTCCAGAAGCATACATAGGGTCGCGAAGTAAGCAACGGAGTTTCCAAGTGGCCAAAATTGTCGCCAAAGATATCAACTTCGCTGTATCGCTAATACTTTGCCAAGTGTTCATTGAAACGCCATTATAATGTAAGGGACGGTGCTGCTTGCGTGTATTACAATTTTTATCATAAAATAAATACAGCAGAAAGAAATATTAACTTTTTAAGCAACCAGATATATGTTAGTTGCACTATTTTAAGATGGAATTAAGAAATAGTTATACAAAATTCGTAACAATACGTTTATTTTTCATTTTCTTGCAAAATAATTTTATTATTAATAAAATCGTTATTAATAATTAAAATCGTCATAATTATCGTTATAATAATAGTGGCATTCATAAATATGCTTCACTAATTACCGGTTTTTAATAAAAGTGCCTTTCCAAATCTTTTATCAATCCGAAGAAAATTGTATGGATAATTTTAGTTAGCTGTTGCGAAATAATTGACTTGGCGAATAATTCTTTGTTATTTAAAATAGTTAAAAGTTGACTTCAGGAAATTGTTTAAGAAACATATTATAAGCTTGTTGCAAATTAATTCAATACTAATGTTTTTGTCCTGAAATTTCGTGTTATCTTCGAGATTAGTTTAATAATGCACAGTACGTTTAAAAACTTTGTTTTTAGAAAATAGATTTATGCAAGTAAACTTTATTTATTTAAAAATGTCAGTATAAACAGATTTATTTTGTGACATTTTTTATTGAATTTAGAGTCAAAGTTATAACTGTTTGATAATAGTAACACGGATATATTTCTTTTAATTACTAAGAAATACGTTTATTCATTCATTATTGGTTTTGGTATTTTTTTTTTTTTGTACTTATCAATTCTTTTTCGATATTATTCCATCGAATTTCGATATTATTCTATTTCGATTCAATTCCTTCAAGATATTCCTTAATTTAATAAAAACTTGATAAAAATTTTGGTTATCTTTAGTTTGTAACTGATGTATTACATAGTGACTAATTACAGGGTTTGTTTTATTGTATTTGACAAAGATACGAAATTTTGCACGGACTAAATATTTTGCTGAGTTAGTGTGGCTCATTACTATACAAATGATCAAAATTTCGAAATTTGTTTATTACTTCCTTTAAATTGTGTACTTTTTCTAAATATGTGATCAAAATGTATTAGTTTTTGCTTCATTATTCAGCGAGTTTTTTAACTTTTTTTTAACCGTACGTCGAAGCGAAAACCAAAACTAACAGATTTCGAATCTGTGCTTTTAATGTTTTCATTTATTTTACAGATCGTAAAGTGTTAAATGGCTGTTCCCTGTTTTTTTATTTTTCACGGTAATCGTGCGTTAAAAATACTAAGGCTTTTTTATATTTAATATAAAATTTTGAAGCATTTTCTTGTTGCATTAAGCAATATTTGAAGATTCTGTGCATAAGAATTCTGTAATGAGGATTTATGTGAATAAGTTGTTTTAGAAAATCATCAACGTTAGATATAACTCTTTTTATTGTTTTTTAGTGTTCGACACAAAAAAAAAAAATGTAAAAATAAAACTATCACACGTAATACCAATCCATTGCTCTAAATTGGGAGGAACACTTCTAAGAGTATTAGGAAAAAAGTGTTTAAAAATATTAAAATTTGAGAAATTAGTAAATATTTTAAAATATTGAAATATTTTTAAAAATTAAAAAAGTTTAAAGAATGTTTTTTTTTTAAAAAAAAAGAATGATGTTCTTCTAAAATGTATATTTTTTTGGGTGTTGCAGTTGGGTACATGTAAAAGTTTTAACATAATAAAAACAAGAAAACTTGCGTTCAGGGTACCGTTTCGTCTTAAGGTATCGGACTATTTGCTAAAGCGTTTTTCTTATAAAAAGGGACAGAAGTTTGATTTTTTGTGGTTTTTCGATTTATTTAGAACAATTTAAGAAAAATATGCTAAAATTAAGAGGAGAAAAAGAAATTATTATTAATAAAATGGGGGAAAAAATGGGTAAAAACTTACAAAAACTGACATAAGCGCGGCCCATTTTGAACAAAAAGTTTATGAAAAAATTTTCAATTTTGATGTGTTGCCTTGCTATTCAGATTTGCAATGATTTTCAAGATAAGAGATATTTCAATTTTTACAAAAACTAGACCACTTTATATTAGTTATATGAAATTGTTTAAAAAAACAGTGATTATATTCACATAAGGGACTGTAAATTTTGAAATAAAACAGTGATTGCTAAATCTGAAAGTTAAAACACTTTTACTATTATACAGAACATACTCAACAAATTTCAGTTAATTATTTTCAAAAAGTTTTGAGCAATAGCTGTCCAGTTTAAGCATTTTCGAAAACAACACATTTCGATTCAAACGCATTTTAAAGTATGACATCTTGCTGTGAAAGTAGTGGCGTCTGCTCTTACTAAAAGAGTTGTAGTTTTTGTTTCAACAGAATGGAAAATAATGAATTTGGTATTTTTATAAAGCTAATAAGAAGGTCTATAAAATAAAATCATAAAAAAAAATATTTGTAAATTTTTCACAAAATTCACAAGTTTAGGGTCGTCGGATTCCTATAGACAGAAGGCACTAGATGGGAAGTGTTCTATTTAGAAATACTTCTTTAAGAGGTAAAATGCACCAACTTTCGAATTATTAGCTTACATACATTAGCATCAGGGTCTTGTAAATGAAAAATTCCTGTAATTCAAATTAAGTTTCTTTTTAAACGATTATGACCAGATTTTTTTAAAAAATTCGTCGACCAGGTAATATGTATCAAGTAAAAATTTTTGGAGAATTGTTTTTTCTAATCACTCAGACTTTTATATATATATATAATGCGATTCTTATGATTAATTCACTTAATAAGTTCTTTAGAAAAAGGTTTGTAATTTATACAGCAGTTTGAAATTTTTTGTTAATTCTGTGATAACATTTCTTTCTTCAAAAATATACTTATTCGTTTATTTAAATCTTACTATTATTTTTAGGTAAAAATATGTTGTTTCAGTAATAATAATATTTATTTTTCAATATTGCTAATTTATTATTTTTAAATTAATGGTTTAGGCTACCAAAATAACTTAGTTCCTTCAGGTCAGAGTTCTTTATTTTTAATTTCAGTTGAAACTCATATAATAATGACATGTTTTTTTTTTCCATTTTGCTTTTAAGTGACAAAGTAGTTTGAGTTTAGGTGACTTCTCGAAATTTTTGCAAGCCAATGATATGGGTATAGTTTACTTTTTCCAGAATGCGAATAAAAATACTTTTAGGAGAATATAGATTGTAAAATAAATACTATGTGCATCAGAACAAAATATATTATATATGGCTATTGGTTGTCATTTTTAGAAATTTCCATTTAATTTATGCTTGCTAAAAATAATGTAATTTTAATTAATCTGCGTTGATAAAATTTAGATACAATTCATGGCAAAGTTAATTCTAGGAGAATAACGTAACTATTAATAACTTTCGTCACAGCATAAAATCTTATTTAAAGTTGTGGCAAGCATCAGTCGGACGTTCAACAACTTGGACTAAATAGTTTAAATGTTACAATTACAAACATTAAAGAACAATAACATTTAGAGATAAAATAAAGACAATTACAGAAACTACTATATTTAACATAAAAACTATAAATAAGGATATATGTTCTATCCAATGTCTGTGTTCCTTCCGCAACCCCTTGACTGGTGGCTTCTCGAAATGTCCACTAGAGGTCGCTGTCCACACATTGGTTTGTTACAAGTTTTTTTTTTATTTATTTATTTAAGTTCGTAATAAATCCACTCTTTGAAGCCTAAGAAACTAGTTTAGGTTTCAGAAACATTTCACTCCTATGAAATTCTGTTTGCTAATAACCATTGCTAGTTACATGCGTTCATCTTCCTGATCAATCTCATCAAGAACTGGGCAAAGAAAATTGTAAATCAATACTTTAACTACTGTATTCGATATTAATGAAATCGCCTGATTTACTAATTCTTATCTGAAAACAAGTGATTTTTATTTTTTTTTCAAAGTCAATTCCTACTTTGTTCGAAAACACTTACTGGCGCCATCTGTTGCAGATAAATCTAACTTCATCAGAAATAACACAGAATAAATTTAAAACTTAAAAAAAAATGAAATTTAATGAATGAATTAATATTTGAAAAAAAACTGTATTAACATCAAGTGTCATCCACTAAAAGTTTTAAAAAAAATGTATTTGAACATGAGTGGATCTTTCAAATGTATTTTATCAACGTTAAAAAATTTGAACAAGATATATATATATATTTAGAGAGAGAGAGAACTAATAGTACAAATTGAATTACTCTCAAACTCTTAAAAATGGAGCCCCAAAGTAAACCATCAGCCATATAAATCAAAAAGTTCCTCCAAATATAATTAATCTTTTAATTTCCTATACAGCTAATATTGAACTGCCTATGAATATTGAAAATTACTTTCATGTATAAAAAGACCAACTGAAATATCAATCATAGAGGAAGAATCGCATTTGGTTGTGCGCTGCTGCTTTGTTAGTGAGTACAACAGATACACCTTAATTCCTTTCAGTATGAGACTAGACATCCATTGATCTATTTTATTAGAACCAATTTGAAGTCCCGGCAAAACCCTCGTTTGATGGAAGATGATGAATTGATGCACCGCGATGCCTCAAAACAACTCGAGAGAGACACAATAAGGAAAAATAAAAACCATCGGAAGGACGTAATGAATTGCATAAGACGCCTTGTTGTTCTTTGTTTACCACCAATTTATCATTTGGGCTGTGTCAACAACGTCTAGGCCTCCAGAAAAGCCTTTTAGATGATGCAAACCACTTTATTTGGGAAGGTAAGTTATGGTTAAATGAATGCGCAGATGATGGTATTCGAGACATTAGAGTTTGAATT
>BMAV01009973.1:93272-114711 GCA_019973955.1 Trichonephila inaurata madagascariensis
CCGTGAAGTTATGGCAATAAACCCACCTGTTGCTTAAGTTTTGCACACCAGTGTATATTAAGTCCTTTGAAAGCCAGTCTTATGATCTTTCTTTTTCTGGCAAACTTGGAGCACAGATGGAGAACATGTTCTTCATTTTCCTCGCCTCCAATATTACAATCACAGGAAGATGACGGAACTAAATTAAATTTGTTCAAGTAGCTTTTGAAATTATCATGACCAGTGAGAAATTGGGTTATTTTGTAGTTAGTGTAAAAATGATGGCATGGCAGTCTCTTATAAATGGTTGGAAAAAAATTCTTTTTTATGCTCCCTTTATTAGAAATGAGATATTCTTGGTTCCAATACTTCACCCTGTTCTTTCTTTCATGATCCTCTTGTAAAACGATTTAGGAATATTAGCGTCAATGTCAATTTTGTGCTTGGTTGCAGCCTTTGCAAGCCAATCGGCTCACTCATTCCCAAGAACGCCCGTGTGTCCGCGAATAAATGCAAAATCTAGTGAGATATTTTTATTTTTTAGGCTTTTAAGTTGCTTTTGGATCTCGACAATTATGTTATTAGATGAAAAAACATATTTAAGAGAATCCAAGGAGGAAAGAGAGTCAGTACAGATGAGATATTCTCAGATGACACTATTTTGTTCAGTGATCCATTTAACGGTGAAGTTTAAGCATAAAAGTTCTGTTACAAAAACATCACGAATTCTAAACTGAAAGTTCTCGGATTCAACACCACTCCTGAACACAACAAATGCGAAACCAACTCGTCCATCAATTTTACTGCCATCAGTATACCAAATAACAGGGAAATCATCTGTGTGCTCTAGTCACTAAATTGGATAATATTGATGGCATTCCTCTCAATATTAGAACATATTGACCTTGTAGTTATAACGATGTGAAGACTAATTCCCGCTTTACTTTTTTTTTCCGCTTCGATTTACAGATGTCATAATTCATCGATTATGACATCTGTAAATTAGGAAAATAATGGATGGTACTAAAGCAGAATTATCTTGTTCATAGGCTGCCGCTGCATGTAACGAAGTCATGGAAAGGGTTGATCGCTTCGATTAAAGAAAAGAAAGATGCCAAATATAAAAAAGATCTGTAAAATGGTGGCATCGTATATTTTAGTTTCTTACTGACCTTCTCATCATAAATAGTTTCATACTGTGGAAAGTGAACGAAAGAAACAGAAATTAAGACCAGCTAACATTCCGAAAAGCATCAGCTCGTCACGTTATAGACGGTTAATCCTCAAGGAAAAGGGAAGGATACCCTGCTAGCCTCTATACAAATGAGTGTGTAATTCCGGATGATGTGCGCTTAGACAGTATGGAAAATCATATGCCAAAGATGGTTTCTAACTATAGACGATGTAGGAAATGTAGCAGAAAGGAACAAGAAAAGATACCCGCTGTATGTGTGCAGATCTCCACAACATACTTTGAATCAATTAATAGCAAATAATCACCAATAAGTTTAATTTCCTTTATGGTGGTGAATGGTTCCTTAGGAAGTATTCAAACCTCATCTAAAATTTGAATGTAAACATACAATTCAGAAAACCAAAATATATTTCCTTAAATGCTATTTTTTAATTGTTAATAAAACATTAAAAAAACTGCGGGAAATTCAGAAGAGAAGTAAATGACCCATAAAGGGTTAAATGGCACATGTGGAATGTAGTTTTAGTGGGAAAAAAATATTTGCTCCCAGGAACATTCCTTAAAAGTACCACTTGTTTCTTCCAATTTCTGTATTCAACTTTTACTAGACGTTACGTGTTTAGCAATGAGAATTTTTTAAAATTGGATGGGTTGATGCGAAATGTATTAACAACAATATTTTGTTATAAAAATGTATATAAAATAATTCGTATGAAACATGTTGAATAAATTCACTTTTACGCGCTTATATTAATAAAGTGTAGGCAATGAAAAATACGGCCTTTTCAATAAAATGCATTATGATAGTAAAAATAATTTTTTTTAAATATTTGTATCAGCTCTCTATGGTACTAATTAAACAAATATGTGTATTGAATATCATACATTAGTTTCTTAATGGACCCAATTCATGTGGCGTCACAGTCACATGATAATGGTAAGCACGTGTTTTAAGCCATATAGTAAAAATCTCATGTGACGTCATAGTCGCACGAGAAAAGCAATCATGTATTTTTAGCTAATCAGTGTATGCACTTTAATGTTGCCAACTTTTGGTCTTTACAGAAACTACCTCTTAAAAAATTCAAATTTGCCAACAACAATAATGCACTTAAGTAGACAGAATGTATTTTGTTTTTTAAAAGTATATGCCTAAAATAAGATTTTTTTTTTTAATTATAAAATCTTTTGAAAAATGTATTTTCTTATAACATTTGAACATATTTACCCAATTATGAAATATGAAATTTTATCCAAGTTTTACAAATAGAACAACAATTAGTTTGGTGTCTGTTTAGAATTCATTGGAGGAAACGGGTTTTTCTTTATTATGTGACTGTCATGAATTGAACAAATCAGTATATAGCCCTGAGGACATAAAAACATAATCTTTTTGTACATGGTATCAAAAAAGAAACATATAAGTAGTTTTTTGCACATTACATAACTACCTACGAAAATATAAATTAATTAAGTGTACTCTATACATCCGAGGTGGGCATTAAGTCGATCGCGATAGACAGATGAACCGCCAATACAATTTTGGGTGATCAGTTGAAAATTAGCAGTTACTAATGATCTACCAAAATATTCAAGATTGGCTGCCAGTATGCAGATTAAGTCTTCTAGTGAATATTACTATGAGAACTTATTTTAAATGAAAATGTTTTATTTTTTAATATATTTTGAATTGTTTGATAATAAATGCATCTTTTGATATTATTTTCGTGGCTCTTACGATCGTATATCTCAAGTTTTGCTTTAAACACCGTCTTAAGGTATCCGACTACGTTCGGAACCGTGATTTTGCAAAAGCGTGTAAATGGATAATATTTATGATATTTAGTGTCACTTAGATTAGAATACATGTATAAAATTGTTTTAAGGACATAATGACAAAAAAAATTATTTAAATACTATATTTTGGCAAAAATTAACTTAGAATAACCTTTTTTCCAAATGTTCTCCTTTTGTAAGAAATGTTTCTATTGTATTAATATTTTGCCTGTATTCAGCTTAGAACTCTGTACAGAGGCTCAACTAGAATTTTTGAAACGCATAACTTGGAAGTTGGTTTATCCATGTTTTACGAAAACAGAAGGGAGAAATTTTAAGAAAATACGCTGATAATTACTTCAAATGGTTGTAACTCTGTACTTAATTTGAATTTTTCAAAAAATCGTAGTTCAGCCTCTGTACAGAGGTCTGAGCTATATACACGCAAAATATTAATACAATAGAAGCATTTTTTACAAAAGGAGAACATTTGGAAAAAAGGTTATTCTAAGTTAATTTTTTGCCAAAATATTGTATTTAAATAATTTGTTTGGTTGTAATGCCCTTAAAACATTTTTATACATTTATTCTAATCTAAGTGACACTAAATATCATGAAAATTATACATTTATGCGCTTTTTGAAAATCATGGGTCCGAACATAGTCGGATACCTTAAAGGTATCTTTTATTGTAGTTATGTAGGTAAGTGCAAATTCGGTATTTATTATTGTTATAGTAAATATTGTAGACTTTTTTCTTATTTCACCTCGTCTACGCCCCTGGGTAGACCACAAAACCTTGAAAAAATTAGAAGTAGACCGTACCCTGGAAAAGTTTGCCCACCTCTGCTGTAAATGTGTTGTCCTCTTTTCTAGTTAATAATGCTTCTTTTCAAAAGCCATTTATTTTTAACATCATGACATCGGCAAAATGAATGAAGATTCCTAGAAATATATAGCTCACAAAACAACCTTAAAATATATCTATAAATCTGCCTTGGAATTTCGTTTCTCAAATTGTAGTGATACGTCTTTTATAAATAGGTTTAAATATTTATAACTTCGATAAACTGAGCGACAGATGGGAAGAAGGATGAAAATCATATATAATCTTAGATAAAATGCTATCACATATTTATCTAAAACAGCTTTTATAAAAGAGCGAAATAGGATAACCTGAACAGAATATATTGCATAAAATTGCAAGAAACAGTTATAAAGTTTAAAATTAATTGAAAATATTAAAAATATATTTAGAATCAATCTTACAAATTTTAAGAGGAATGCGAGCTAGACATGAATATTTAAAATCCCCATGTGGTTGAAATATTCGCATGGAATTAAAATGTAAACAAATTGTAGGATAATATTTATTTAAAGATTTCATAAAATACATTTTACTATGAAATCATGCTGAGACTATTGTAAATAGAATAGTTAATATACAAACCAAATTGTTGTTTGTTCAAACACTATATGTAATCATTATAAATTTTAAAATTACATTTCTAAGGCTAAAAAATAGTTAAAGCTTCACCAATATTAAAATATCTCAAAATTATAGGAACACATTTAAATTTTTTTCTACACTACTGGCCACCGTAAATGCAACACCCTGAAGGAAGCATGCAAATAACATGAAATTTACAACACGCATTAGCGGAGGTGAGATATGCAAATGATTAGAATTTCAGCGCAGACACACATCACGCGTGCCTGTGGCGTCACCTTAAAGCGCTATTTAACGCTTGGAGATTTCGATGATTTCAAGTTCGGCAATTGTGGTTTTTTCAAAAAATGATCAATTATGTCTCGTAGAAAACAGCGATCAGCTTTTGATCAAGTATCCGAGTTCGACAGAGGAGGGATAGTGGCCTACCGAGATTGTGGATTATCTTTCAGGTTAATCGGTAGTCGTGTTGGATGAAACCAAACAACTGCAATGTGGATATGTGACCATTGGATGCAGGAGGGTACGACGGACCGACGTGGTCGATCGCATCCACCTCAGTTCACCACTTCACGTAAGGAAAGGCACATTGTGATCAAGGCAGTGACGGTACGCTCATTCACATCACGAACCATAGCACAGAACATTGATTCTGTAACGCATTATTCAGTGTCTGCGCGTACCATTCGATGCCGTTTACAGCAGAGTGGTCTGTCCGCAAGACGTCCATTGCTTGGTCTACTCTTGACGCAGAACCACAGACGTCTCCGCCGCTAATGTTGCGATGAAAGAAGGATGTGGGTGGCAGAATGGAATGAAGTTGTCTTTACTGACGAGTCACGCATCTGTCCGCAACACCACGATGATCGGATTCGAGTCTGGAGACACCGTGGATAGAGGATGCTGAACAGCTGCGTTATGCACCGCCACACTGGTCCTGCAACGGGTATTATGGTATAAGGCGGTATTGAATATCACTCTCACACTCTTCTAGTACGCATTGTTGGTACTTTAAACAGACAGCACTACATCTGCGAGGTGTTGGAGCCAGTTGTGCTTCCTTACTTTCAGGGCTTGGCCACAGCCATATTTCAACAAGATAATGCGTGACTACACGTGGCACGCATTGTCCAATGGTTCTTCGTCAATCACTAGATTGAATTGCTTCCCTGGCCGGCTCGCTCTCCAGAGTTTTCGCCGACAGAAAACATGTGGTCCATGGTTGCTCAACGATTGACCAAGATCACCCCCTTAGCTGCCACACCAGATCAACTTGGGCAACGGTTGGAAGCTGTTTGGTCTGCTGTACCCGAAGAACACATCCGAAGTCTCTTTGTATCAATGCCGAGACGTGTGGCAGTGGTGATCTCCTACAATGGCGGCTACTCTAGCTACTGATTCTGGCAGGAACCACACTCCACAGAAGTCTATAAATTTAATCATTTGATACTTGGTCAACATGTTATCTACAAAATAAATTTTGTTGTGCTATCTCTTGTCTTTCTTGGTGTTGCATTTACGGTGTCCAGCAGTGTATAATTATCAGCAAGCTATAAACGTAGCTTTTATATTAATCGAATTCTGTCTCTAGAAATTGAGTTTTCAAATCCTATTAAAATATATTTTTTTTTCGAATAAAAACGAGATAAGCGTATGTGGTATTTACGTATTATCGCAATCTATTTTTGACATTAAATGAAACGAGCCACATGGTTGCCAAATCAGCACGTATTATACACAGGAAATCATAGTTGCCAACTTGGCGAGTTATTAATAGAGTTGGCGATGGTTGCGACAATACGTAAGTAACCCGTATTCTAATCCAATTTTTTTAAAAAAAAATCGTTATAGATAACGCCCCGTTTTTTTTTTAAATGACTATAATATAATTTTTTTTTTTTTTTGATTTTTTAAAGAAATTTAAAATGTGAAATTAATCAAAACAAAAAACAAATATGTTAAAAGTGATTTAAGTATACAATAAAGTAGTTTCTGTTTACTATCTTAGTTTTTGAAAATAGTTGCAAACATTTAAATGGAATGATCAGCGCAACGTTTGGTTTCTGAAAAATAAATTAAATTATCATTATTTGATAAAAACTAATTATTATGAATTTTAATCCTACGAAAAAAGTTCTTAAAATAGAAAAAAGTGAAGAAAGTTAATGATAATATATGTACTTAAATACTTTTAAAGTTGATATATTTTATGCCGAGTCTGTTTTCCTTCAAAAAAATTCATTTGCATTGCAATATTGACATTTTATTTAAAAATGTTAAGTTATCAATGCAAAAGGCATTATATTTTGGCCGTTGAAAACCATAAATTTAACAGTAGTCTTACAAAAAATTCAAGTAAAAATCAAACAAATGGAAAATAAATGAATTGTATAGTCACCATACTGATAAAATATAATACAATTCAAAGAGACAGATATGTACAAATGATATTAAGTTTCATTGTACGGTTTTTATATTCAACATTTCCAAGCAAGAATTGAATAGTATCGTTTTAACACACTGTTAACTGTAGAGAAAATTTTTAACAGTATTTCAGCCTAAAACATCTTTTGTTGACGAATATTCTAAATTAAACTAATATTATTTCAAGAAGAATATTTGTTTTAGTATTCAATATCCTTGCATTGTACTAACTTTCTGTTTATTTTTGTTGTATTATAATTATGATTATAATATATTATATAAAAGATCGGCTTATTGAAAAAAAATATCTGTGGCGAATAGTTAAAATATTTTACCATGGAATTTTGAACTAGATTTTTTTTTAAAACAAATTGTAAATTCAAGATTGAACGAAAAGCAAAAATTCTGGAAAGATTTCTTAAATCAAATATTTGCTGATTAAATTCGAAATCCTTTCAACTTTCCAAATAGCAAAAATTCTCAATGAATTATTTCGGTCTCTTAAGTGATATGACAGTTTCGTTTATCTTTTAGATACTCAAGAGGGTACTTAAACATACATATATTTTTTAAAAACTACGTACGTTTCCAAAATCAATCTTTATATTTGCCGGTTACCATAACTATTTCTCTCTGATTAATAGTTAGAATTATCTTTAGAGTTTTATGATCCTTACAAAGAAGTAAAAAACAGATGTTCTTGTTAAAACATTATCTTTATTTTTATTTCTCCATATTGCAGGTTTAGTTTGCACAGATTTAAATGAGTTAACAGAATATCGCGTAATTTGCTGACTGAGATATTTCCCACTTATTTAAACTTATTTTCTTTAATATTTAATATAAATATTGCTAATTTTGAAGTTATAGATTTCTTAAAAAAATTTACTAAAAGTTTACTCTTAAATATAAATGAATTTTAGAGTGTAATCCTTGTAAGCAAATAATATTGAAAAATATTTTGATTTCATAACGACACATTTAATGCAATTAAACACAGTTAAATTTTTCCATTCATTTTTTTAAACATAGTTACTCCTGTTCCAATTTAAATACATGAAATTTAAAAATGTTCAAACAACAAATAGAAAATTATTCTAACTTACCATGTGAAAATAAAATATTGAACTTTAATGATTTAATAAAAGAATGCGTATATTAAAAAAGTAATAATTCGATTATTTTCCACTTTATAAAATACAGTCGACCCTCTATATAATGAACCTCTAAATTGCGCATTGTTCTATATAGCGAACTCTTTCCTGGAACCTTGAACATTTCACGATTTGCTTCGTAAAATAACCTCTCTATAGCGAAGTGCATTTTCTATATAACGAACTTTTTCTTTTGTGATTTAATTTTTGTTCTCCCTTTTTTTTAAAGTATTTCTGAAAAAAATTCAATTTATTCTCTCTTCAACACATTTCATGGTGGCCATAAATCTTGAACTGGTTTTATTAGATCCTATCTCGCAGAGAGCAATAGAGTTCTGGGCGTTTCATCCAAGAAGTGCAACCCTTAAACCCCTATTGCCCACTTCAATAGAAACATCTACAATATCCTCTTTCATCCTCAGTGGAGTTGTCCCGTGTACCCGTGTTCTAGTTATAAAATACTGTACGTTTAATTTTACTTGTATGTTTTTAATTATAAAATGGCCTTAAAATTCTTTAAGGTATCCGACTACGTTCGGAACCGTGATTTTGCAAAAGCGTATAAATGGATAATATTTATGATATTTAGTGTCACTTAGATTAGAAAATGTATATAAAATTGTTTTAAGAATAGTATTACAGTAAAAAATTATTTAAGTATAATACTTTGACAAAAAATGAACATAGAATTACCCATTTTCAAAATATTCTCCTCTTGTAAAAAATGCTTCTATTATAATAATAATTTGCCTGTATATAGCTCAGATCTCTGTACAGAGGCTCAATAAGAATTTTTTAAATATATAACTTAGAAGTGGGTTTATCCATGTTTTACGACAACAGAGGGGAGAAATTTTAAGAAAAAAATGCCGATAATTATTTCAAATTGTCGTAACTCTGAAAATAATGTGAATTTTTCAAAAACCATTACTGAGCCTCTGTACAGAGGTTTGTGCTATATACAGGCAAAATATTATTATAATAAAAGCATTTTTCACAAAAAGAGAACATTTTGAAAAAAGGTTATTCTAAGTTAATTTTTTGCCGAATTATTGTATTTAAATAAATTTTTTTTTGTCAAAAGTTTCTTAAAATAACTTTATACATGTATTCTAATCTCATTAACACTAATTATCACGAAAATTATATATTTGTGCGCTTCTTTAAAGTCATGGTTCGGAACGTAGTCGGATACCTTAATTTTAGTATAAAATTATTTTCTTAATATTGAAAATTCAGTGAATTCTTCGACATTCTTTTTCTTGTATTACTGTCAGTTTTTCTTTTTTCTTTCTCTTTTGTTGGGTAGGATATATAAAATAAACGTATATTAATTTTTTTAAAAAAGGTGTGAATAAAATTCCTATTTTTAATACATAGTGCCTATCAATTTAAAATTTGCTTTATGTGGTTTATAAAGTGTATTGAAAAGTGAACCTCTATATAAGGAATTTTCCATGTAAGGAACATTTTTCTGGGATTCAGCGACTTCGTTGTATAGAGGTCCGACTGTAATTGGAAGTAATCTGCAAGGTAACTTGAATACGTTATACAGGGTGTCCGGGCTTAAGGTATCGAAAATTCATGGCTTATGGTTCAAGAACTACCCATCAGAATGTAATAATCTGTTCACCCGTGGATTGGAAACCCCTACGAGATTTTTTAGGTCTAGTCTGATCGGCCACACATGTGCGCATTATTTGGTAATTACAGACGATAAACTTGTTACACTGACTTCATTAGTAAAGAGGTGGAAACAAAAGGTGCAGTGCGTACTTTGGTTAACGGAATCTGAATCTGTCATGAAGCATTTAATGTGATACAAAAAATAACGGTAAAAAAAAAATTTTTTTTTGTTACTCCATATTCTAAAGCGCCCTATATCAACCTTTTTTCATCTTTGTCTCTAGATTTATTTTTCAAGAAAATACTGACAAAAAGAATAATTTTAGCGAAAAACTGCCAACGAATCGACCCGTTTTTCCGTTTTTTTTTAAATAATAATTTGTAATTTCAAACCCGAATCTTTAATGGCGCCTAGTGTCTTCGGAAGACGTTTGGGACCCTAAGTTTTCTATTTAATCTTGTTTGTCTTGATGTGTACTATCACCCCTTAAAGTTTTGCCACACAGTTTAGATACACCCTGTATTGTTATTAAGTCAAAGTTACAATATAATAAATAAACGTGCGCAGATAAATGCTAATTAAGAAATGAATAGAGGTGAAAAACATGCGAAAATGATTGAGTTTTCATTCGCATCTAGTGGCATCATACCTTTTTTTTCTGGCAATAAATTTCAGAAGCTGGCCTACTCCATATATTCTATTAGAAATGGATTACTTCTACAAAATTGATAAAGTAGATTAGAATATTCTTCGGAAATGACAGCAAGCTAAATGCCAGTATTTATCGCTTACTTAACGAAACCATTTCCTCGATCATCTGACTTCAATTTGTCAATATGCATATTAGTGGTGTGTGGAAGACAAAAGTAATATTTAATGAGAATACTGCGGAGAGGTAGTGGGTCGCAGACAGACCTAGGGTATCACACTAAGAGATTATTCGAATGGCTTTTCGAGGTATTATTCAAAACCCATTTTGCATCAGACACGAAATATTCAAGGATTCAGTCATTATCATCTGTCAGTTTCCAAACCATCTGCAACAAGTTACATGAAGAACAACTGGTGCAACTAGCTTGGTGTCAAGGTTATTTTCACATTACCAATGAAGGGTATCGAGTTTTGTTATCAAATGAATCCCAGTTTTTTTTATTAGGGAATGTCTACTATAGATGGGTTGGGCAGCTCCTCATGGCACGTCACCTACCAGTCCATGCCTATGTCCTACTTCTATTTTTGCCCTTTACTGAAAGTTTAATAGCTTTTTTTTTTGTAAATCCAACGTATGTGTTTGGCTTCTTGGCCATTTTACTCCGAACCTCCCAGTAACGACTGACGACGTCGTCAGTCTGGTATTCATCGAGTCCAGTGCATTGTAGCAGGTGGTCGCAATCTATCCTGGCATGGCGGCTGAGTGGGCAAGCCTCGTTAGCAGCTAGGCCAAGCCAGTGGAGATATACTTCCAAAAAGTCATGTCCTGTGGTTAGGTGAAAGAGGGCAACCTCCTCGGGGTAGGACCAACGGTGAGTTTAATAGTAGATCGGCACGCCACAAAATTTATTTTGCTTGTAGTTCTGACATTTGTGCAGGCCACCCCCGGTACGTTCTTGCTGGACAATGAATGACCCTATGTATGACAGCGCACATTCAGTAGAATGAATGGAGTTGATATCCTTCCATGACCGGTATCCTTACTCAATAACTCACCCATAGAACATGTGTAACCCTTGTGAGACGTGCAGAGCAGTGGATACTACAGGTACATACCGTGGAGAAATTGAAATCGCAGTGAACTGCACTTAACAATAATATCTTAGACTACCATTAGTGGTCTCAATTATTACACGACGGTTAAGTCAATCATTTTAGAGTTATCCAACTGTTGACTAAATATTTCTGTTAATAAAATTTAACTATTTGCAAAAAAGAAAAAAAAAAGCACAAGAGTCACATAATTTTGGGGATTCTACATCAGAATTTTGTATTGCAGTGAAAATAGGTTAACACAAATCTAAAGGGACTGAAGTATTTTTTCGTGTTAAAGGATATCGCAAAAAGAACATTTATCCAACAAAATTCAATTTCTTTTATTTGTATAGATATGTATATATGCATGTATTTCATAAAAATGAATGAAACTAAAACATTCACGATAACTTAATGAGATTTAATACAACCAAGTTTTTGCAAAATAATCAAATGTATTTTTTTTTTGTATTGTCTTTTTTAGCATCAAATTGTCAACAAATTATTCGATGTTGTCCATTTTGTTATTCATTTCACCATTGGAATGTGAGTCTATATAAAAGCGTAAATTTTTCATGACGTTCCTCTTTTTGGATCACGTGAAACATGAGCTTCTTCTTTCATTTCATTTTTGTTTTCAGAAACTGCCGCAATGATATTTTTTGAGTATTGAACAAACTTCAAAATGTCTAAGTCTGTCATAATTGGATACTGCGTACGCACTACCATCTTCTACTGCAACGGATTCTTCCGATGGTATAGTTGGAGTGTTTAGTAATACAGAAACTTTCTCAAACACCCCTCTTCAATCTCGCTTGCGCGGCTGGTGTTTTTGGTATTTTGTTCATTCCCAGATTGGAAATTGTTTTCGTGTTAACTGATTTTCGTTTCGTGTTAAGAGAAAAAAAATTCTTGAAAATTCATAGTAGTTAGTTGGGGCAGTTGTATTACGTCATGTTAACCAATATAAAGACCAAACCACATTTTCGCATTAAACGTATTTCACTGTATATGGGCGTGGGAGGACTGCAAAACCGCATTTAATATGTAAACAAAGTTTACGAAAGAGAGGGCATTTAATTGTACGTAAGGTAGCTAAAATTGTTGACGAAAGAATTTTATGATGACCCATTAAAGCAGACTCATCAACCATTTTTTCTAAAAAAGTACAGTAGATATACTTTTTAGTATTTATGATGAGTATTGCGGTGAAGAATAACTGCTTCAATTTTATATTTTATTTATTTATAGTATATATGTAAACAATAGGAAAAAGGCTGGAACTTTTATAGATAATCAATGTATTTTTAATTTTCTTACAGTGAATGAATATGAAGAAACCAATTTCTTCCCGCATATGAATGAAAGAACTCTTGAGTCCATCTAGATTCTTGTGCTTTCAAGTGGTATGTTAGCTTCATATTTTATTTTTATTTAACAGAGTTTTTGATGTACTGCATGTGCATGTACATGCGTAATGTATATTTATCTAGGTAACAAACCGTTTAATATATTATGCGATTTTACTCAATTGCATGATGGTGATTAAGAATATCAAAGGGAGAAATAATACAATAAAAACATGGCTTCCAATTTTGGATATATATATATATATATAGTACAATAAAATAAAAAAAAATAATAAGTGATAAAATTGTAATACCTACAAGACCAAATAAGAAATAAATTGGATTCTAAGAAGCATATCATGTAGATAAAACGGGCAAAAGAATATTGTACTAAAAAATTGGAACAAAGATATTAGAATTGAAGATACCAAAAGAGTCTTTGGACTAAAATGGAAACCTATTGTAATTTCTTAAGCTATCGCTGAATTAGGCCAACAAAATTAGGATTAAGCTAACCTTTATAGTACAACCTTCCTCGTAGAGCAGAAATTTTTGACATAATAGAAAAAACAAAGCCATTTTAAAAAAAATTAGGTGTATATAGATCACACGTGTACAGATAAACGGGCAATAAAATAAAATGAAAGTATGAATAGAGAGAATAGTAAAGATTTTCTCGTAGAGATGAATATTAAGATATACAAATTCTATAGGAAAAACTAGGATAAAAACTTGAATGTAAAAATGCTAACCATAAAGATACAAAGCATCTTAGACAGAAAACGTGTGCTAAGTGACGTGTTAAAATTGAATTGTCAACACATAGGAGCAAAACATAGAGGCGCCACCTTGATATTTTTCTGTAATTAAACTAAGTATATGATGTCTTAATGAAATTAATAAACTAAACTAGTAAAACAGTTAAGGTATAACATAGAAATATATTTAAAAATGAGTTTACTGACATAGCTGCAATCCAAGAAATTATTGTAGAATTTTTTATACTTATATTGTTTTAATACATTACCAGTAACTAGTTCGTTGTTTCATTTTATAAAATTTAATATAATATTTTTATATATACATAGGTGTAGGTTACTACACCAGAATGACATTTTTATAATGTCAAATTCAAAAGAGTCTCTTTCATCAAAAGTATTACTTATTAGCAAATTAATCTTAATGGTTAATTGAAGTTCCAAAAAGTTTGCTGTGATTCATTATTATAATTAGTTTTTTAATAATTTCAAATGTTGGGGATAATAATTAAAGCTAGGAGCAAATTCTACTTATTACTAAAAATAATTAAGTCATATATACATCTAAAAATGTAACGATATTCGTAGCTAATACTATCATGTTCATAAAAGTGATAATAAATATTGGCTAAACAGTGACTTACAGGAGCACTTTGTGGAAGTCGTCAGTTTGTTGGCAATAAGAGTTATTATGAAAAATATAATTTTCCTGAAATGCTTTATTAAATTATTCAAAGAATATTTGTTATAGGCGATTGTGAGAATCATAAACATGTCTCTAATATCTATGTAATTACTAAATGGAATACTAAAACTCACACATCATCATTTTAATGTAGTGATAATTCAAAAATCATAATTACATCAGAATATCAGGTGATTGACAGCTAAGCCATAGAAACTTTACTTAAGAACACGTTAGAATGCAATTCTTTAATTAATTCGAGAAATGAAACGAATTTTTAGTTTTATAGAACAAATTTCACTTGTTTGAATAACACGTTTTAAATTTGGGTTTAAGTAAATCGTACAATAGCATTCGTTGATAGGTTTGGGAGGTTTTGCTTAAAATATTGCTTTTGTGTTAATTTGTGAGAGAAAAAATGTTATATATTTTCTCGAAAGAGATTGATTAATATAAAAGATTAAAACGTAATATAAATTTTAAATTGTATATTAATTAAAGCTTTAATAAAAACTTACTAAGTTTTTTTTTAAAAAAATAATTAAGGTATCCGACTACTTGCAATAACTTTTTTTTTAAAAAAAAAATGGAGGTAAGGGGATTTTTTGTGGTTTTTAGATTTGTGTAGTACAATTTAAGAAAAAATGCCGAAATTAAGAAGAGAAAAAGAAGTTGTTATTACTAAAATGGGAAAAACAGGTAAAAATTTACAAAAAATAGCTTATACGGGGCCCATTCTGTACCAAAAATTTATGAAAATTTTTTCAATTTTTAAATACCCATGCGTTGTTATGTTATTCATTTTTGAAATTACAATCAGGCTAAGAGATATCTTAATTTTTACAAAAACTTGAGTCCTTTATCTTAGTTATTATATGAAATTGCTTAAAAAATCAGTTATTATATTCACATAAAGGACTGTAAACATTGTAATAAAACAGTGATTGATAAATCAGAAAGTTAAACCACTTCTAATATTATACAGAACATACACAAAAAATTTCAGCCGATTATTTAAAAAACTTTTTCAGTAATCGCTGTCACGTTTAAGGATTTTCATAAAAACACATTTTGATTAAAATGCATTTTAATGTTTGACATCTTGCTTAAAGTAATAGCATCTGCTTTTACTAAAACACCTGTAGTTTTTGTCCTAGGGAACGGAAAATAACAAACTTTATATTTTTATAAAGCTAATAAGATGGTCTATAAAATAAAATCATAAAAAAATTGTCAATTTTTGTCAAAACTCACAATTTTGGGGTAGTCGGTTACCTTAAAATATTTTTTTTTCAAGTAGTAAGAAAAAGGCTAATAGTTTTTGGACTTTTATACTTTGTAAGCAGTACTATTAAGCAAACAAAAACACCTAGAAGTAACCTTATGAAATGTATTAAGCATATCGTTATGATTACAGATTTTGCCACTATTTTGGTTCCCACATGTTTATGAGAGATAATGCAGATTCCGGAAAGTAATTTCGTATTCTTTTCACACCTATTCATTACTAATACTCCACTTATTTTCTTCTTGAAAAGGTACGTGATAGAAATAGTTAGCATGACCCTTAGGGGGTCTATGCTTAGATTGCTTACGTGGTACTAAAACATTTTAACAGCAATTATGAGAGAAGTTTGGGAAACTTCATTTAAACTACCAAGAGCAACGATATATTATTTAAAATTCTGATTGGCTTATATATTTAACAATTTTCTATCAGTAAAATTTGATGTAATGCACATTTATAGTGTATATGCCCTTTTAAAATTTCAATTGGATACATATTGTTAAAAAAATATGATTAATAAAATGTCAATCAAATTAAATTACGATTTCATAAATTTGACTTTTTTTTCTAGATTATATTACTTTCGATATCTACAAGAGATAGTGAGAAAAAAAGTAATATAAAAAAAAATTAAGTCAATTCCTTCTTAGATCAAGAAAGAAAAATTTTATTTTTTAGCTACTTTTTATTAAATTAATATAAATATGAAAAACATATGACAGAATAACAGCATTAAGTGGTAATTAATTTTATTAATTATCATTAAAGTATCGTATTGTCATCCAAAACAATCGTATATATAAAATTTCAATTCAAATAAATGCTTTAAAATGTGAGAAAAAAACTTTTTCAAGTTTTCACACAAGTCGCCAAAAATGATGCCAACGTGGCTGTATTTATAATTCTTTAAATAATTAGTTTTAATCAATTAATTTTTATTAATTATAATTAAATTACTGTATTGTCATCCAAAAAAAATCATGTATATAAAATTTCAGCTCAATTGAGCGCTTTAAATTGTATTTTGTTAACGATTAAAAATTCTACCAAGATAAATAAAAAAATACATAGAGATTGTGAGCTAAGAGTAGGAAATGGAGGAGATATGTTTCCTTTCAAGTATTCATTTAATAATTTAATATTTACTTAAAATTAATTAGGGTATTTTTCTCTAAATCATAATTCTGAAAACCTTATTTCGAAACTCGTCTCGTATCATTTTGCCAGAAATGACGAAAACCCATTTTCTGACAGATTTATTAATAATTCTTCATAGAAAAGATTAGACCTTGAATTTTTAACTGATTTATTGGTGATTCCTGAATGGATTATACGTGCCTTACGAAGCGGTTGAAACTCCTCCTAACACACTGATGTTATTTCTATTAATGTCTTGTATTTCCTATTATTTGAACATGGGATTGTATGTTTTATTGCATTATTCCAAAACTGCGTGTTCCTTTAATGAATTTCATTGATCAAGGTACGGTTAAAAATGCCTTATTTAATAGTAAAATAAAGTAGAAATGCGTAGTTTGCAGCAATAATTGAAATAGCAGCTCTCATATATTTTAAGAAAAGTATCGTGTTACTGACCAATAGTATTGGAAATAACCATATTCGAAAATAGTACAAAATACAACAGAAGTATAAAACAGATACCTTAAAGAATAATTGCAATTAAAATGGTTAAAATTTTGAAGAAATCCAATTAAAATGGTCTGAAATCAATAGGGTTAACTCGGGAAAAAAAACCAATAAATCCTAACTATAATATACGTCATCCCCTTAACAGATACATTACAACACAATAAAAATATCAAAGTAACCATATTGTAATGTTATCTTCCACCTTGATGAATATAAACAACAACTTGGTGCGTAGAACTCGTTCATCAAATTAGTACCATGCTTTAATACTATATTTTCGCTGTTTCTCCTTGTACAGTTAAAATATAATACATCATAATTTTAAAAAGCTAAAACCCTCGCTTTTATAATTAATTGAACTAAAAAGTAAAAAAAAAATAATTCTTAATATAAGAACCAGATGATTAACAAGAAAATTAATGTCATTGTGGTAAAAGCGTCGGGTGCTCAATATCATTTGTTATAATTTCTTACTAGTTCGTTTCCGAAAAGCAGAATTAGTGTAAAAATATAGCACAAAGAACCCATCGCCTTTACCACAATGACATTAATTTTCTAGTTAAGCACTTTGTTCTTATATTAAGAATTACTTTTAGCTTTTTAGTTCGATTCACTTTAAAGGCATGTTTTTTAGTTCTTTAAAACAATAATTTATTTTTCATTTTTTAGTTTGGTCTACATTTAAAGTGTGTTTTTTTTAGATCTTTAAAATATATATTCATCAATGAATTAATCCTAAATTAGTCATTTTTTAGAATCTAGAATACCCATTGGCATCTTATCTGCACGTCGATACGACCTGGTTTGCAAAGCGTAGGATCTGGATGTAGAAAGAAAAGCGGGATGAGCTAAGTTTGAAATATTTAATGCGGAAGAAGGTATAAAGTCAATGATATTTTTCACTAAAAAGAGCTCAATATCCTTTCTAAAACTTGCATCAATATTAGACATAAAAGTACATGTTTTGAATCGAAGAGATTGTTAATAATTATTTAATCTGGTAACATCGGAATAAATTCTCAGCTGTTATGGTAGTCACCAAATCTGAAATTAGTCGCCAAATCTGGAATGGGAAATCTTTAATCCTGATCAGGACAATGGAAGAAAATTATGAAATTATTGTATTATCATCGTCCGTTGACAAGTGTGCAGAATTTCGCGAATTAATCTGATATTTTAAAGTGGGTAAAAATCAAGTTCAAAGATTCCGTTACATACAGGTGAATCATATAAAAGCGTGTTTGAGCACGCTCAAAGTAAATCTGATGATTAAATTAAACAAACGACAAAGTGATCAATATCAAGAATCGCTTCTACCGCAACAACTACAATTCTCAAAATGAATACCATCTCCTCTCTACATTACATACATATTATGAAATATAGTAGCAATTAAAATTGACTGGAAGGTAGATAAAAGTGTAAGATGCTCAGATTGAATCAGATTGCATGGCTAAAAGAACTTACAAACTCTCTTCCAGTAACTTTATCACGCTTCATAAACATGTTTCCACACGTCTGGAGCCACGAAAACAATTTTAAGCAACACGAAACATATGAGATCCAGAAAACTTATTTTTCTCCTTCTTGGGGATGGTTGTGATACAATGTGTTCTCTTTATTACCTCGAAATTTTACATTAAAAGACCTTACGGAACACCTCCGCTGAATCCAGGTTATTAAATTTTGGTGTTTAATGTTTCCAAGGGTGGGGGAGAGGTAGAAACTGCGCTGTCTTTTCAGGCTTCCTTCAATCAGGGTGGGCTTAATGGCGTCCAAACTGGGTAATTATGTTTCACTTATTATGGATCGATGCCCCTTCCTAGACAAGAATTAGAAAGAATGCGAGTGTTTCGTAAATACTCTGTTTCTTAGTATGATACACTGCACCACCTGGGAACGTGATGTAGTTAGATGATTAAGAAAGATGAGGCAGTGTGTGTGAAATGAATGAAAAATTAAGAATAGAGTTAGATTTAAAATGTAGGCTTCGTATAATAGGAAAGTATTTATAATTTAAAATCTTCATTACGCAAGAATATTTTAACTTATCTTACGTTTAAACGCTGTAAATACCGTAAAATCCGGTGTACAATGCGCACCTATACTTTCAAGCTGATTTTTTTAATTTTTAGGTATATTCGCCGTATAAAGCGCACCCCCTTTTTAACGAGGAAATCTGGAATATTAGTATACATTGCTTTTATGCTTTGAAATCATTCGAGGTCTTATACCCCGCACAAACTTTTGAAAAAATAGAATGCTTCTAGAACTACAACTCTTTTAGTTCGTAAGGCAAGTCGTTTCTTTAAATAAACAGTGTTTCGATACATGTAGAAGAATTTTTTTTTTATGTTCATATCTTTTGCTATTTTTAAAGCTATCATTCTTATACCCTGCTTTTAACGCGCACCCTTAAGTTTCGGTCTTATTTTTTATGTTCAAAGTGCGCGTTATACGCCGGATTTTAAGGTAAGTAAAAAACACAAATATTAGTCTACGTATCTTTCTCCCTCACACAGCTCCAATTATTTCGACTACTTTCAGTGCGCAATTTTAAAATGAATTACGCACTTTATTTCCCTTTTTCTAGTGATTGTATTTAGGAAACATTCGTTTCTTGAGGTGACTAATCTTTTTGCAATAAAAAAGGAGGAAAAAGATTTTTTATACGAAATTTGCTACGTATATGAAGCATTGTATTATTTCAAACAAAAATACACTAATTGCGTTTACAATCCTTTTAATTATTTACTTAATCGAGTATTTTTCTATTGAATGATTTTTTTTTCACAATATACTATTTTCTAATAAATCGGAAATTTCAGAACAAGAAATATCCTTTATATTGAACTTTATGGTAAACGTTACTATTAAAGTATCATCATTAAATCTTGCCCCAAAAACATCACCAATTGAAAAAACTCTTTCACAACTGCTGCATTAGTTCCAGGGTAGTACAACGTAAATTCAACAAGAGTAAATTAATTTTCATATGAAATGTGCTCATTTTTGAAATGGTTAATTATTTCCACCCATTTTTTATCAATTTCAACTAGCTGGTTTTCCCATTGTTCTAATTTATTAGAATTTAAATGTAGATTCGTTTTTCTAATTTCTTCAAACCGACAATTGCCATCGATTTTAATATCAGGAATTTTTTTCGATAAAAACTAAACACATATTTCTATATCTGCCCAATTTACTTGTGATGAAGTCGAAAAACTCCATTAAAACAGTTATTTCCTGAGATATTTGTTCGACATATCGGAAACATGTTTGGTAAAAATTCTGCTCTTCTTTGGTAAACTTTTCTGTTATGCACCAGTTTGATCAAGTTTGATAATTTCCTTTTTATTATTTAAGGAATAAATTTTTCTTCGAATCATAATTTTTATAGAAGGACAAACTACTCTCTCTCTCTCTCTCTACTCTCTTTCTATCTACTCTCTCTCTCTACTCTCTTTCTATTTACTCTCTCTCTCTTCTCTCTACTCTCTCTCTGTCTCTCTCTACGCTCTCTACTCTCTCTCTCTACTCTGCTCTATCTCTCTCTACACTACTCTCTTGTTCAAAATAAGTTCACCATCAATCTTTTGAATCGTTTTGTGGAAAACAGATGCCTGATTATGTACAAAATATATTAATATCTCCGATAATTCATACCATATCAGCACATGACGCGTAACAGTTCGGCCTGACATCTATGAATACACAGATAAATACATAAGTTTTAAAATATAGAAAAGAGGGACAAGTAGGTGGATACTTTTCGAGGAAGAAATAAACCTATAAAAAAATAATGTCCTCCCTAAAGGAGAAAGATTGGTCACCTTTTTTAAGTGTATTACAATAAAACATTTCCTGTCATTTTTAAAAGAATATATAGCATATTTCTTAACTCAGCGTTTCTCAAACTGTGGGGCGCGCCCCCCTAGGGGGCATGACAACTCTACAAGGGAGCGCGAGCATATTGAAAAGCCAAGAACAAAAGCTTATTTTAAAAAAAAAAAATTATTAATTTACTGAAAGTAAACAAAGTACATTCTGACATAATAAAAATATAAAATACACATTTGCCCTGATATATTACACTTATAAATATATCAATGCTACACAATGTATTTTATAATTAATTTAACAATACTAAGTTACAAACAAGTTTATTAATTACCAGTGACCCCATGGGCTTGTCATATATATAATTTAAAACAAAAATTAACACTTATCTTGATAATTTTTGTACGATTTATAATTAAACCTTGACTGTGCCGATCAAAAGTTTCGCGATTCGCTTCCAAATGCCAACCGTTCTCCACGTTGGCACGCGTATATGATGTATTGGGGGAGGGGGGGGG
>BMAV01009973.1:114811-179868 GCA_019973955.1 Trichonephila inaurata madagascariensis
ATTGTCAAGGTCATTTTATTGCATTCCAAAATCTTCGGAATAATTTTACGGATAGCAGTGCTTAGAAAAGATCATACTTCGGAAATACGTATATATACGTCTGGAGAAATAAATATTTTGGCTTTGCAAGAAGTTTATATACACGTGAGGGGGTTGTCTAAAAGGCTTAAGTCGTATCGTAGTTTTAACGTCAAAGTATAGTATTACTGAATTCAGTACATTGTTATTGTATGGAAAGGGGGCGCGATGAAAATTATGATGGAATATTGGGTCGCGAGTATTGTAACTTCGAGAAGAACTGTTTTAACTGCAATATTCCTAAAATATAATATCATAAACATGAGCAGGAAGCTTTGATTTTTCTGTTGCTGACAAAGGATGCCCTTTTCAATTATTTTTAAACTGTTAAAAAATATTTTTTTTTAAGTCTTAGGCAGAAAGCAAAAATCTACACCATTTTTAAAATTTGTGATTTTTTTTTAAATCTTAAATTTATATAAAATCCACATTACTTGTTTTTCTATTCAAGCATAAAACGTTTCTCGCAGCCTGAGTAGTAAAATTTATACCTTTATAAAAAGCCAATAAATATCCAGTGCCCAGTTCTTTTTAAGAAACTGAATTTAAAATAGCCATATTGTAGGCATCTTGAATGACATTCTCCCCTTTTCAGTGAAGTTTTATTAATTAATTCTTTTCTTAATTTTTTATTACTATATTCCCATTCAACATGCTGAAAGTGAATAAAATAAAGTTAGATACCTTAAACACACAAGAATATGTTTATTTTTTAGAATCTTAAATAAAAATTTTTCAGGTTTTCCATTTTTTTTTTTTTTTTCTAATTTTGCATCTTAATTCATTTTTACTTTAAAAATCTTTAGAAAACAAAATTAGAATCAATAGTCAGAAGAATAAATATTTTAAATTGAATTTTTTAAATTTATCGAGACAAAAAATATAATACTGGATTTGGAAAACACAATTTTGAAATGGTAGTAATGATAAAAACAAAATATTTAGAATATCTAAGAATGAGATGTTTCCTCGTTCAATAAGTACGTTTTTTAATAAACTAGAATCCACGTACCATAAATTACTTCGAAGTTAAAATACACATTTCTAAGCTCAGTAATAGTTAAGGATCATTCATTTTCTTTGACTTTTATTTTAAATTGAATTTATTCCAAAGCTCTGAGATATTAGCAAAAAATTGATGATAGCTGCTGGATTAATAAAATTTCTATATCCTCAAAAATCCTTTGAGTAAATTTCTTAAAATTTTCACATGCTAAGAATTTAATTATCTTAGTATTTTTCAAAAAAAAAAAAAAAAGATTTTATTTTTAAAATGGTTTGGGAAATTCAAAAGAAAGAATTTGATTAAAAGATCTCCAAACTTCAGTGTACGTAAAATAAATCCAAGGGAAAACAAATAATATTTTATAGTAAAATATTCAATGCCTTTTTCTAATATATTTAAATTGGCATTTACTTTTTTCTTCTAATCACAAATAATATGATTTAAATAAATATTTATGACTGATAGACTCATTTAGTTTTACTTGAGTTAAAACTAAGCAGTATTTGTCATTAAAAGTTAAAGTAAGCAAATAATGATTCATTAAGTATAGTGATTTCAGTCTCATTGTACTTTTTAAACTGCACCAAACAACCACTAATTTTATATTTGCATGAACAATATTGAAAGCATATTAATTATCGTAAATTACAAAGGGGTGTTCAAATAAAAAGGCACGAAACGTCACAAAAACATAACCGTTAACATAAATGCCTATGCTACAATGGGAGAACGTAGCGAGACATCTAGGGATGCGAATGGGGTCTCTAATGTGGATCTGAGCATGCGCAGGAGAAAGTTGAGGATCCTATACAGAGCGCCGTATAACTGACGCTACCTGTTGCCTTCCTCGAGTACAGAATAACTTTTAATTCTTATGTGTATTGTGAGACACTCCGAAAGCTACACAGATCAATCAAGAACAAAAGTATGGGATTGTTCAAAGAAGGTGTGGTCCGGATTCATGATAAAGCACATCCACACGTCTCCAGGATCAAACACGTAGGACTGACCAAGTTCAAATGAGAGGAGCTTGAACACCCTCTCTACAGCCCGGACATGTCACCCTGCGATTTTCATGTGTTTGGTCCTTTGAAAAAACTCTGAAAGAGGAGCGTTTCAACTCAGATGACGAATTCAAGGACGCTGTGAAGGACTGGGTCTTGTCGCAACCACAGGATTTCTAGAAAAAATGAATCCTTCAGCTCGTTAATTAATGGAATCATTCGGCTCAGGTCTCTGGTGTATGAAAAAAAGTATTCATTTATACTTACAGTATTGTTTCGTACCTTTTCATTTGAATACCCTTCTTTTTTTTTCTTTTAACACCTTATCAACTTAGTAATGATAATTGAGACAAGTGACGATTATGTGACCTTCTAATTAAGATAAAACTATTAATTTGTTTATTAAAGTATAAAAATATGTGCATCTTTCACTTGTAAAATTTTAAAATTATTTCCCCAGGTAAGTTTCATTTTATTTAAAAAGTCACAATGTTATACAGAAATATTTCTGTCTTTATATAAAACTCAGTTCCGTGACCAAGTTGCATTTTAAAGGATATTATATAAAATTATTAAATACAGTCTGTTGTAGAAAATACATTTCGAATTATATTTTTATTCTGCCGTCATAATGATGCATCTTAGTCTGGTGTTGGAGCTTTCAAGTTAATGAGCATGGCTTAGATAAACATGCATAAATTCTTTCATTACAAAAATTGCATTTTACAGTTAATTACTGGTACAAATTTCGTTGAGTAATTCGAAATGTTTCGAAAACTCTCAGTGAAATCCTTTTCTACATTATTTACTTGGAAATTTCAATTTTACATGTCATTTAAAATTCTTGCATGTGTATTTGAAGGGACCTTTCGCAATCTAGATTTTAAATTCAAGTAGGAATGATGAATAACTCACTCGTGTAAAGAGTCAATATGCATTTAAACAAGATTGGTACAGTGCCTGTATTTCTCATCTTTCACTTGTTTGCATATGAATTCATATGAATGTTGAATTTTCTGATGCTGCATTTTTAAGATTTGCAGAATTTTTGATGAGAGACTTAACTGTGAGATAACATGTCCGACAGAACTGACACTTATAAATTCTAGTATTATTTAACTTAAATGACACCTTTTGAACATTTTTTTATTTATCATTGTATTTAAAAATTATATTTTGGGATTTCATATACATAACTTTTCTATTCGAAAAAACGATACGAGATGAAATTTTGTATATATTATTCATATAATTTTAAAATTTTGAAAAAGCCATGTTTTTTAAGAAAACATGGAAAATTTTAAGGTATCCGACTACGCTCGGAATCGTGATTTTAAAAAAGAGTATAAATGGATAATTTTCATGATATTTAGTGTCACTTAGATTAGAATAAATGTGTAAAATTGTTTTAAGGACATTTTGACAAAAAAAAAATTATTTAAATACAATATTTTGGCAAAAAATTAACAGAATAACCTTTTATCAAAATGTTCTTCTTTTGTGAAAAATGCTTCTATTATAATAATATTTTGCCTGTGTATAGCGCAGACCTCTGTACAGAGGCTCAACTAGAATTTTTGAAAAATTCACATTCTTTTCAGAGTTACAACCCGTTGAAATAATTATTGGCGTTTTTTTCTTAACATTTCTCCTCTGTGTTGTCGTACAACATGGATAAACCCACTTCTAAGTTATATATTTCAAAAATTCTATTTGAGCCTCTGTACAGAGGTCTGAGCTATATACAGGGGAAATATTATTATAATAGAAGAATTTTTCACAAATGGAGAACATTTTGAACCTGGGTCTTTCTAAGTTTATTTTTTGTCAAAATATTGTACTTAAATAATTTTTCTTTGTAATACTATTCTTAAAACAATTTTAAATACATTTTCTAATCTAAGTGACACTAATATCGTAAATATATTAACCATTTATACGCTTTTTCAAAATCACGGTTTCGAACGTGGTCGGATACCTTAAAATATTATTTATTAATACTTTTATACTTAATACTTCATATTTATTTTACTTCTGTATTTATTAACTTTTTGACTTTAATTTTTTTGTAATGTTCCTAAGAATATTTTTAATTACTTTAGGGATCGATTTTCTAACAATTAATAGTTTTGGAGGAGAAAAAAAATAAAAGAGATTGGTACGTGTGCTAAAATACAAAAAAATAAGCAAAATCTCCTAGATTTTAGTTTTTTAAAAAAAAAAAAAAAATATTAAGTTTACAGTGAAATGGATCGCCAGTTTTTTGATACATGTAATCTACATAAAACATAGGGAAAAATGGAAGTGATTGGTAAATAATTGGGAATGGAGAAGCATTTTAAATGCGAAAAAAACACAAATTTGGAAAAACTACTTTAAATTTTATAATTCTAAACAAATAATTATTATAAACTTAAATAAACATAAAATAGCACTTTAAAATTTTAGGTACATATTTTTCTAAGGAATAAAAAATGGAATTTTCAAATGATTTCAACCTGTGTATTTTATAAACGATACCTTTTCAGGGAGTATTAATTGCATAAGAAAACTCAAGGAAAATGTTAAAAAAAATTGGTTTCTGCTATAGCAGAAATTTTAAAGTTTTTTGATTCACATACTATTGAAATACTATACTTTTATAAGTTGAAAGGATAAGAATTGAAATTCTGGAATATTTAGTACAAATTTCTCAATTAAAACATTTACATTCACGCATTTCAAAAGAAATAAAAAAAAATTACACACACGCACATATTATTGTAATATATCAGAAATACCGTGCTTCATTTGTAGCATCTTCGTTTTTTTAGTTATTGTTACCCTTTTTAAAATCACTTTTTTTAAAAATAAAAGGTTTTTCTTAGGGTTTTTTTTTATCTAAAAAGAGGGCGTGGTTGAATTCCCTAATTTTTCTTTTTACATTTTTTAGATAAAGCTTTTTCCGACTTCTAATTTTCAGGCATACAAAATGATACATCAATCGAAAGAAAATAATGGAAAGAACATAACTTAATAAAAAAAAAAATAAAATTAAAAAAAATGATATCCCGGTCATTTTTAGGGTGCCAAGTCCTCTGAAGAAAGATAATGCTTTTTTATTTTAAAAAAGGGCACACACTTGTGGGCTATCGAAATTTTCCTTTAAAGTGTGATATGTTTCAAATATTTCATTTTTAAAACTTAAAATATTCTATGTGTTACTTTTCAATATTGTAATGACTACAATAATTTAACTGAGTAATTTGCAATTCTTTTCCATTGCCTTAAATCGGTTTCTATGTAAAATAATTTAAACTGCATTAAAACGAGATGCTATTGAAATAAATTCGCAAATAAAATAATTCTCTTAAACCAGAAATCAATATATCGCTATCTTATAAAGAAAAATGGCACAGAAACATTGCAAAAAATGGGATCTAACAAGGAATATGCCCCCTCTCCTCCTTAATCGCAATGCATTAGGCACATCGACTTCCCATCCTGCCAATTAAGATGTTACCGATACTGGAATTGAAATCCACACACACATGGAATAACTTTTATAAAAACTCGTGTAACAAACTTGTTGAAGATTACTATAGTTATAGATTTGAAGGGAATAGTGCGCTGTAATAGAAGAAATAAAAGGTTACTTCCAAGATTTTTATTCATTCATCTACGAAAGGCATCTGCAGCGGTCTCTAAAAAAAAGACCCCTTTTCGGTTAGGCAACTAGTGACGTCATGGAATTTAGCGTGGGAAAGTATTCAAGACTGGAAACACCAACGCTTATATTCTAAGGCAAGTCAACCATTATCCTCCCTTTATCCAGCCGAAAGAGAGGTGATTGGAGCATTTCCCACATCAATCTCCAGCTTCGAAATCCACCGCGTGAGGGTTGACTAGGACCAATGGCCGAGTAGTGATCCCCGTTACATCGAAACTTAAATGATTCTACCTCTTGTGGCACTTTAGTAGGCATGACGTATTCCACCTTTAAATAGACACCAAAAGGGAAACCCAGAGACTCTGAATACGCTAAGAGCCTCACAAAATCTAGAAAGACACTTCTATACGCATCAACACTCCACGATGCCACAGCCCATTCTAACGGTCTCTCTCTACAATCGTCTTCCAAATTCATTTGGGCTCTATAACACTTACTGTAAACTATCAATGCTCCCACCTAAGATCATCCCAATGTCGTCCTAACGCAGCTTTTAACATGGATGACCCGGCCTTAACAGAGACTTTAACAGCATTGCACTTTAGAAATGTCATTCTATATTTTCTTCAAACCATTATCCTCAAGATTGTTCTCAAAAAGCATAGCTCATTGAATTCTCGGATTACCATCTGTCAGAGTAAATTCATAAGTGGTGGCATTTGGGTGGATATATGGATAAAAGATCGCATCCCAATACCTTACACCAATCAGAATCACTTCATAAAACACATGCTGATCAATGTGACCACCGAGAGAGATCTCTACCCAAAACATGATAAAATCACCACCGTAGAATCTCTGCTTAACAATGTGGGGTTATATCCGGTGTGTTATTCGTGTGAACCTGCGTTCAACTTTGAAGAGTACAGAAGCCCATCGCTGGCCATTCCTGGACAACTAGAACTGGTCGTACTGGCTTTAGGGCTAGAAGCAGAAACTCTTGTTACAAATATGACAAAATGATGTCTGCAATGAGTTGATGAACAGTGGTATTTCTCTTACTTCGACCTGGAAGAACGAGAAAATGGACTCCTGCATATAATTAACTTTCATTCGATCTGGTTAAAGTTTTTGAGACACATAATCTTTGGACTAAAACTGATCTTACAGTCATTGGACTACTCTAACCCTTTCGGGACAAAGGACACAAACACGTGCGTACCGCAAGAACCGAAGGGTTTGCTTAGTTAAGCTTAAATTCATAAAAATACGGAAACATAAACGCGTTGTTCAATATCCTTCTGTATATTATACGGACGGCTAATGCTTTATATGTATCGTTTTTATATACTTTATTTACTTCAGCCTTTTTCAATTTAAGTACAAGTTTTTAAACATTTTACTGCCAGAATTTGTAAAAGTTGACCTTGTAAAAAAGTAAGGGGGAGAAACACACACACACACAAATTTTGTCCACCAGATCTAATTATCCATTAAAAACTATACTGCAAACCCAAATCAAATGCTTTAGCAAAAATAAATCCCTCATCTTCACTATAAACAAAATCGCATGTTCATTTCAAGAGCAATCGTAAGGCACTCAATTCGAAAAAGTTTTCTTCCCCTTATGTTTATAAAACAAAAACCACGTGTGTGTGAGTAATATTTATCTCATTTCGAGTAGAAGGTCAAATATCCATGTTACTCAAATGTTATGGACATAGAATGCCATCCATTGCCAAAACACTGAGCTAACAAAACGCTCCAATTGCCTGCTTCACCCGTGAGTCATTCGGCCTCTGACGGTGTTTCATGCTGACTCATATTTGGGACGTTAGTTCCAAAGGGGATAAGAAAGAAATTTGGGCTTCTAGTATCATCAGCCAGTGATAGACTCATTTCCATCCATTCAAACTACTGTCATTTAAATCAATGCACCAAAATCATTTTATCGCCCTAACCAGTCAACCTCTTATAATTATACCGTGGTCCGCTGAAGGTGGGATGTTAGTTGTTTATATTTTAGATAGTTTTGATTTAGTAATTTTAATTTAATTGTATTCAAATATGCCTTCATAAGGAAGTATATTTCCACCCAAAATGAATATAAAGTGATTTAACATGGGATATAAAGTGATTTCTATAGAAATTCGCTTAAATCCGAGAGAAATGCATCACATTAAATAAAATGGAAATAATTTAATGTTACTTGGTCGGCTAGGGAGTTGGGGGCCACCGATCTAAACGAATTAGTTAAATAACTTTTCTTAGACACACATACACACTTAAATAATTAGCTGTTTAATTTAAGACTCGAATATGTTGTGGGAAATGAAAGTTAAATGGTAAGTATGAGATTTTGTTTTAAATTTAAGTTAATTATCCTTACACACATACACACACGCGTGCGCGTGCACACACACAATTTCCAACATCTATTGAACATCAGTAATCATGTCCAAATCTTATATACAATATTGTTTTTGATATTTTTTTACAACTTACATAAATGTCCATTTCTTTAAAATGAAAGTAAATACTACCGTTTTTTATATACGTATCCTATGAAGTGTTTTACTATTATTCATATAATTTGTAAATTTCATTATTAATGTTCTTTTAATAATGCTAAACTAAAAAAAAAACCAAGTTGTGCATTAACCTTTAAAGAATATTATTACACTATTTTGTATTGTACTTAAAAAAGGAATATATTGGATTTTGCATGACACACTTATTAAATCTTGAATGTAAATAAATAGATTTCAATTTCTGAAGAAGTCGTTTTCTTTAGTGTTTAAATAAGTCTGATTCTTCTGTTTATACATAGGTAATTTTTTATATGTCGAAATTAATTTCATGTACAAGTATGTCATTGTAATTAATCTAACATGGGAAATATGACTGGAAATGGATCAATAATGTATTGCCTTCATAAGTTAATTTTTTTTTTTTGGATGATTGAATTCTTCAGTTATCTGGTGAGTATATTTCTTAGGCAAAGAATGTACAAGTGATTGATTATCTCAGAAATAAAATACAGAATCAAAATGAAAACTAATAAACTCGATAAAAGATGGGGGAAAAGAACATAGAACGACTAGGAAAAATATATATAAAGCACAATACAGTACTGGTAGAGTACACAAGTTATTGAGATGAAAATTGTCAAATTTTTTTTTCAAAAAATGCTAAAAGTATTAATATAAATAGGAAAGAACAATCGCTATAATTTTGATGTGCATTTTCTGAATTAAACTGCATGCAAAACAACCCTGCAGTATGTCAAATCAGAAGTAATTCCTTGTATAAATATACTTATTAGAGCAGAAATGTTCTTCTTGCTTGTTGACATGCAAATGTTCAATTTTAGCAACCTTATTAATTATTTTTACTCATAAAAGCAAATAATGTGCAAACTTTTTTAACAAAAACGAATCAAAGTATTAAAAAAGTCATCAGTCGTGCACATGTACGTGCAAAACGTTTCAATTTAATTAAAAACAAACCATTAACACTACCTAATTTAATACATTTTCTCTGTATTTCGTTATTCAACTCACGTTCTAAAATGGTCTGTAGACAAGCCATTTCCTTCATTACACGTTATTTACAATGCAATATTTTGACTACTTAATGTCGAAAAGTTCTGGGATTTCAACGTGTGAAGCTAGGAAGTCGAAAAGTTCCCCTCCGTTTATTCTAAAATATGGAAATGGCCTTTGCGGTTTTCTGCATTTCTCTTGAGGTTATGGGGTAATAATCTTGGCATTACTTTTATTTTGTTAGGATTGATTTTCATGAGTCTGGATATGAAAGACACGATGCATTCGAGTTCAGCGTTTTATATTTTGATTGCAGTCATTGAAAATAATGTATAATGTTTTATTTTAATTGTGATTAAGATTTGTGTCTTGAAAGTGTTGGGGAATGTTACTGATCGGTGTTTGTGATAATATAACTCTGTGGTGTTTGACATTTGTTTCATAGCATCTTGTCTGCACAGCAGATGGTTCGATATCCAGTTTTGCTGGATGGCGAGACACATTGGTATTTAGGGAAATGAAAAAGCGGACTGTGCTTTCTCGAACTCATTGTAGCTGTCAGTTCCATTCTCTGATGAAAAAAAAAAGTTTAAAGAATTATTACTTAGACAAGAAAAGAATCTTTGGATCTATAGAATGAGAACAAACTACATTTAGTAAAACATGTAATCAAAGTTTGGCCTATTGTCCCCGTGTGAAAAGCGAATGTCGAATTTACTCCCCCTTACATTGGACATTCGTCGAGCACACCTCAAATAAAAATTTGGCGTGAACACTCCTAAGTGATATGTCATTACGCCTAAAATATGGAATAACAATTTTATTTTTTAAGAAAAAAAATATGTCCTAAAATATGCCTCAAAATATGTCTAGGCATATTTTAACTGAACGTCCGGTGTTTTATAGTCATTGCTTGATTTTTTTTCCAACTCATAAATCTTACTTTGGTCTGACTTGGTGGGGAAACACCCCGGCTGAAATTTATTTATTTATTTGTAAGATTGATTTTTATATTTTGTTTGGAAATTTACCTTTGCCCACAAATGTTGTGTTGTTACAAACTTTTTAGCTATATTTTATTACCTATTTAATATTTTAACACACAGTTGGCGCAATTTGATCAAATTTGGCTTGTAATCCATAAGGAATTCATTGAAAAATTTGATTCCTTTATTCAGATTTCTCAAACTTCGCTTCAATGTCATTTTAATTTTGTTTTGTAATAATCATTATCAGATACTCGCTTTCAAAAGTAATTTGCTACCAAATGAAAAGCTACGCAACTTGGAAAATATGTGTCTCCTTTCACTAAACAAACATTCATTAAAACAAACTTTGTACCCTAATAAGAAAGTGGTGATATGAGAACTGTTTCAACAAATACTATAAAGGAAGACGTAATTACTACGGATGGTGTTAAAGGTTATGCTGCAGACTGTTTCAATCCCTTTATATTTGTAATGAGGTAGTTGCAAATACTGTCTTGCATCGAATGCAATTAAGAACGGAATGAATTCAGACCATTGCTGTTGAGAGAAAATGTATTTATAGTTTAATTTCTCTGCTAAGGAATTATTATTGCTTAAATTTAACAGGTTGCATATCGTGTTCTTTCTAATAAATTATTTAATAATATTGAATATATTTTGATACTGTACAGTCTGCATAATCATGGTAATTATTGAGCGAGTTTTGATTTAAAAAAAAAATAAGCTGAATTAATAAACCAATAAGAGTGATTTAAAATGAGATACAATACTTGAAAAATCTCTTTTTGAATTCGGTGGCCTTTAGAAGAAACATTTTTTAGTAAATATTATCTGTCTCAAGGGTTTAAATGAAGGAGTTTAAACTGAAAATGTAAACAATATTCTATTAGATCAGTGCTTCTCAAACTTTATATAGTTGCGACCCAATATTCAATAATTTTTTTTCACAGTTCGCCCTCCTCCATACAATAACAATACATTGAATTCAATATTACTATAATTTGAAGCTAAATTTACAATATGACTTTAACCTCTTAAGTGCTACTGGCGTATATAAACGTCTCGCTCAGCCAAAGTGTTAATCACCCCGGACGTATAGGTAAGTCTTTCCGAAATACGATCTTTTCTGGGCAATGCTATTGATAAAATTTTTGAACGCATTTAAAATGAAATATTTAAACAAAATTAATTCAATAATAATTCATAATAAAGTAAAATTCGTAAAATTGCTGGAATGCAATAAACAGACCTTGACAGTGTTTACAAAGGATTTACTTATTGCAAATGATTTGCTTATATAAACTATTCCTTGCCCCCTCCCCGCAATACATTACATACCTACGACTACGTGGAAAACGGAGACATTGGAGAGAGAATCACGTATCTTTTAATCGGCAGTTAAGGAATCTTTTATAAGCCAACCAATCATCAAGATAAGTGTTTATTTTGTGTATAATTGTATATACGAAGAGCCCATGGAGTCAATGGTAATTATGAAGCTTGTTCTTATCTACTTACGCGTGTATTGCTAATTTGGTATTGCTAGTTCAGTTATAAAATACATGGTACAGTGTGGATACATTTATAAGTGTATTTATATCAATTTAAATGTGTATTTATTTCTTATTATGTCAGAATGCATTTTGTTTGTTTATTTTCAGCACATTAATAATTATTTTAAATATTTTTTTTCGACATTTTAATGTACTTGCGCATCCCTCGTAGAGTTATCATGAACCCCTAGAGAGGCACACCCCACAGTTTTAGAAACGCTGAGAAATTAAATAATTCAATTTCTTATATACATTATTTATAAAGGAATGAGGTTTCAAAAAATGTAAAAGTTTAAAATATAATCATAATAATAAATTATGAGCATATGGAAATAAGAAACATTTCTGCGATAAATATTAAATAAGTCTTAGTTGCGCATGATATTTTGTAAAATAGTAGCTTTAATTACTAACAATATATTGCTTTATGACATTAAATACATCCTTATTACACTGTATCTACATTAATATAAATAAAATAATAAATTAAGTTTAAAAAAAATTATTATTCTAAATATCTACTTCTCTATTATTCTATTCTATAAAATTTTAAAATGTATTTCTAAAATTTCAATATTTTTCAATTATTTTGAAATGTAAAAGATATATATAATGGAAACACTAGATAGGGTTTAAACAGTATGATACATTTAATAATTCTGTAAAGGTTTATACATCGAAGGCCGATATTTTAGAAAAAGGCTTGCTCAACGTAAAATGTACTTATTATTTATTATATAAATATTTATTGCATTCCTATGCTAATAATTTTTTAAATTATGATTATATTATAAACATTATGCACTTTTTTGAAGCCTCATTCCTTTAAAAATAACGTGTAAAAGAATGGAATTACTTAATTTTAAGATTAAAGAGTTATATGTATTTGTATATTGTTTATATTTTCAGCTCTCGATTTAAAATTAACACCCTTGAGACCTCTTACAGATTTACGTTTTCCAATGGGGAAATTTTTTTGAAAAAAAATTATTTCTAAAATTATTTACTAGCCGTTTTGTTTAGGCTCAGTGACAGTATTCAAATAATGTTTTTCATTTTAAGTTTGTTCTCCTTTTAATTTTTTTTAAACTGCACTTCTTTCGAAGAAACGAAATGTCAGTAAAAAAAAAAAAAAAAAAAAATCAGTCGAATGTTTTCAGAATTCAAGCAGCACTTACATCATTTATTCATTTAAATTATTTTAAAATTAATAACTAAATAATAATAATAGTGCTAAATTGCTCTTATGTAGTAGATTTTAATTTTTACAATCATTTGTATTAAAACGAAAAATTAGAGATTTTTTTTTTTATTGCTTAAGCCTTTATTTACTGACGGTCCACTCTTTCAAGATATATGGCAACATAGGTTCTATGATCAGTATTTTCGCGGGGAAGACAAATAGTTTTACAGCAGAAGTTGCGTTTTCAGGTGACGTTTTTATCGGAATGCGAAGATTGTCCTTTTTGTTCCGAGAAGGTAGTTAACGTCAAAAGGTATCTTATTTTAATGTACGTTAATGTAGGTCTTAGAAAACGATTTGATTATTTGAAGTGAACAGTGTATATAATTAATTTTACAGTTGAATATCTTTAATTAATTAACTAGCCCTAACGGATTAAATTTCCCAAATTTAAGTATTTTGTTTATGTTTATCCCTTAATTTCAATGTAGTGATTCAAAAAAAAAATATTGCATGAAAAAAATTGCATATCATAATGCGTAGATAAAGGGTTAAACAAATATCATATTGGTGAAAAAGGATTAAACAAAAATAATACAATTATTTTTAATATACATAGTAACTATAATTTGCTCAGTTATTCATAAAAATACGATAACCTTAATTGCACAAAAACAAGACTGCTTTCATTGAACGAGCCCTCAAAAATGATATTTAAATTTTTTAATCAGTGATTGATGTCTTTCTAAAATAATTGTATATTGAGCTTTTATTTGCGCCTTATATGTTGTAATGCTTAAAACTCTCGTGTTGCCTTCTGGTTTACGGTGTGAATTTTTAAGAAGTTAATTATTTACCATACGCTTATATATACATAAAATATTAGGTACACACAGGGTGACCTGAAACTTAACGTCGAACTAGAACAAGATGAAAAAAAAGAGGGGATTGGAAGCTCATATAAGATCTGACGAAATTAATTAAGTGATAATATTTTTTTAAGTAATTACTGGCATATTTTTGAAAATGTGGCAAGTTAAAACCCTCCATCACATCAGAAGACACTGTGATAACAAACTTCACACTTATACAGTGATTAAAGTCATCTTACATAACTGTGCTACTTATCACAGACATTAATCGGAAAAAGACTTTGCTGGTTCAGCTAAAGTTAACGTAGTTTGAGTTGGTTTGAGAAAATGTCATTTAACTGATTCAGTTGTGATTTACGTCGTTTGTTTGAGAAAATGATGTCATTTAACTAATTCAGTTAAAATTTGCATCGTTTGTTTGTGTTGGGATTTGAGAAAATCATCGTTTGACTCTCCATAAAAACAAAAATACTTCATTCTACCCAAGGCAAATTATTCAGAATTTAAGATTCCAAAATGATGCAGATCTTTTCTGCATACAGCAATAATAGCCAATTTTTTATTTGCGAAATATTTTCTTTTAAAAAACACCGATTTTGACATCTTCCATCACATTATTAAACATTGAGACCATAAATTTGACATTTTTACAGTGATTTTTTCACTAACGCCATCTTAGGTAGCCGAGCTTTTAATCACAGTCACAAATAGAGCAAACCCCTTGCTGGTTTAATTAAAAGTTAAAGTAGTTTAAGTTAATTGAGAAAATGATGTCACCTAACTTTCGTAAAGATAAAAATATTACATACTTCCCTAGGAATATCTTTTCAAAAGATGACGTATTTAGTTAATATTCCAAAATGATACAGCACTTGCTAAATTTCTATGCAAAACAATTATTGACTAGTTTAAATTCACAGAATGTCTTCATTAACAATGCTTAATTTAAAGTAGTCTCAAATTAAGTAATAAATTTAAAACTAAAACGAAAAAAAAAATTTTTGTAAAACTGTAATGCATAAAATGGAAGTGTATGCTTTCTACATGAATGCAGACTCTGCACCTTTTTAAAAGTGATCACATGCTTTGTCGTGAGTTTAATTAGTTAAATATATTTCTTCCATTGCTTAAACGATCCTTTACTGCGCTATGGTTACATTTTCTGTGCGCTTAAAAAAGTTAGAATGAATGAATAAATAAGAGAATATCAACGTCGCACTATTCAGCTGCACGAGAGCTTAAACAAAAGTTAGAAGGTAAGCATTTCGAATATGTAATGTTTTTCAAATAAATATTTTGCATATAAAATTTTTCTTTTGCTTATTAAATTTGCATTGCCTTTTAAAAAAATATTAATTTTATATTGGGATTTAATTGATAAAATAATTGTTTGATGAGTTAACCTATTTCATTTCAGGATGAAAAAACAGTACTCATTTTTTGTAATCTTTTTAAAATAATGTGTAACAGTCTCTGTGCATGAAACACTTACAATTTCCATTAAAGCATATTTATACTCATTAATATGAAAATTAAATTTATCATTATGTGTCTATTAATTTCATTACAATATTGCAAAACAATCTAAAATTATAATAATCTGCTTAAGAGAATTATGGTACATTACTTTTATATGAATAAGTATTTTGGTTTTTCAACGCTTCTTAGTTTCAAAGCAATAAAATTTAAATGCTTTCATAAAGTACTATGTAGCGATTATATTAAGATAGTGTGGTATTTAATATTTGTAAATACATAGCCAAACTTCACGCCATAGCTTCATATGGTAATTAAATAATGAAAAAAATTATTATATTAAAAATTGAATTGCAAGATTATAGCATTCAAATAACACAAAGAATGTAACTTTTCAAAGCTAGATACTGTTGTATTATACTTTTAGATGTTAGATGATAATTTATTTCTTATATAAACTTTTATGATCTTCAAGATATTTCTCTTAGGAAGTATGTAAATTTTTTTCTCGAAATAAAACATTCAATAAACTTTTCATCATGAACAAATTCAACTTGAATTAACATATGCATGAATGAATAACTACGACTCGAATATAAAGCTCTTTAACAATCCAAATAAAACTTGAACGAAACCTGTTTTAAAGAGATTTCACAGCTCACTAACAGATTTAAGTTATTGCTTTAATATGCATTTCAAACCACAATAATTTGCGAAATAAGGAAAAGAAATATGTTTAAAATCGATGTGAGATACTAACTCGAGAACAGTCACCCATTAAAAGGGAACCCAAGTGGTTTTCGTTAAAATTCATCTCAGTAACATCGTTCATGAAATAGTACATTAAACTTCGCCTGGAGGCAAAATATTCAGTATCTCTCGTCTCTGCCCAATTATGTTGTTACACTCGCTAAATTTCGTGACAGTTTATAATTTGTTAATGTGCGCACTTTGAATAAATATTTGGCGCGGTTCTGAAAATTAAGTTGCGCAACAAGGGGAATATTTAATTTGGTGTTTTATAAAGGTGTACTCTATGATTGCATATATAAATATATATATGTACTTATCAAACTGGCGTAAATGAGTTAAGTCAAAATTGAAGTCCAATATTACGCCTTGTTTTGGATTATAAAATATTAATAAATGGCAAAACGTTTTGGTGTCTTGAGACTCTAAAATCTGGTTATGCTTGATGTTGTTGCGTAATACATTGCTAAAACTTAATTGAAAGTACATGTTCTGAAGGTAAGGGATTCTCATGCCCCCAGTCTTCTGACGATTCGAATTACTTAAAAGTTTATGTTTAATGAGTGAATATTAATGACCAAAACCACTCGAAGTAGAATAAATTGTTTTAAGTCATTGAAAAATAAATTAAGTTATCGGAGTAATTAAAATAGATAGTTTTAAAATACTTACCTTTATATGAAAATAATGAGGTCTTTAACTATAAACGATAAAATGATTTTGAATTTTTCTCCCACTTTTTACGCCGAGTCATTCTAGAGCTGTAAAATATATAAAATTACTTCTTCATTTTGGTAATAGTATTTATTAATTTAGTATAAATCCTATTAATATTTAGTATTACTTAATATCCACCAAAATAGTCAAGCAGAAGTTTATTTTTTTTCACACCTTTCTCGCTAGTTCCCTGGTTCTTTTCCAATCCATCACTTTAAAGCTTTTTTAGGGGGGAGGGGACTCTTTAACACTCCTTCAATTTCTGATTGCAACATGGAAAAAACATGGACTTGAACATTGCTCCCCCAGATGTGGTCAAAAATGCCATTGGGTCTTTTGGAAGTCCCGCATGACCCTCAGCCATCTTGTCAGCTGGTGTTGAAAGTCAATGGACGGTATAAATCGACGTGTCACTCCGACGCATAGTACACATCTCCTGGCATTTCTCATTCACAATGGACTAAATTCATGATGGTCACATGATAACGGCAATCATGTGCTTCCCATTGATTAAAAATTGACATACTAGTTGTTCAACTTTTAAAGCTTAGACAGCATTTAAAATTTGATGATTGGGTAAAGTGTTCACGTGTTAAAATTCTCCAAACAGTTTTCAAAATTCAAAAAAAAAAAAAAAAAAAAAAAAAAAAAAAACTTTACATTATACGAATACTTTTAAACTAAGTGCATTATGTTTAACTGTGTACATTATTATATCGTTGACAAATATGTACTTTCTAAACGAAAGTTTTTGCAAAAAGCAAAAGTTGGCAACAGTGAAGCACATGAACTAATTGGCTGGAAACGCGTGATTATATTTATGATATAATTATGACGTCGCATTAATTTATGAACTGATTGGCTGAAAACACGTGGCTCAGCTATCATGTGACTAATGACGTCACATGAATTTAGTCCATAGCGGGTCATCTTGTCCACACTTATGTAGCGCGATCATATGTTAGATGAAACAAAAAAAAGGACAGGAGTTGAAACAGGTGTGTCTTATATATAGCCCGCTATTAAGTAGATACCGAATGGCTCGTCTGTTTGCCTAAGGTGCCGGGGAAGAAAGGATGGGTAGCAGATAACTGTGACTAAGAAGAGTAGTTGCAATACCTCAAAATTAAAACAGTCTAGGACAGGGGAGGCGAACCTTTATGGGTCAAGGTGACATTTTTCCTAAGGAAATGTTTAATGAGATATAGAGGTGCCGTCAAATAAATTTGATTTGTGATTTTTGGGAAAAGAATAAAGCTAAATATTAAGAACTAAAAACTCTTTATATATTTCGAAAAAAAATAGATTTTGCTTTTTATAGCAGTAATTGTTTTAGTTATACCTGTAATTCAAATTAAAGTCATTAGTGTGATTTCTTCTACTGCTGATTAGATGAAAAGTAATTTATGTTATGATTGTAAGATGTTACTTTTAGTGAGATGCATATTGAATATGGAGTGTGTCATATGTCAAAAATTTTCTAAGCGAGTTTTTAATGCTATACATCTCTGAAAATAAAAACTTACAGGCATAGGTAGGTGAAAATATGGTTAATATGGCAAAAGCCAACTTCTTCAAATAGTTAAATGTATCTGAAATCAAACTCCATGTTTTCAACATTTCATTATCAGCTTTTCTACTTATATTGCTTGTTAATCTTCCTGTTACAATCAATTCCAACTTTCTCCTTTTTTCAACACATTTTTGAATCCATATTAAACTAGACTGGAAATCAATCAGTGGCATTTCAAAATTTTCAATTTCGAACCAATCGAATTGGGACAAGTACAGCTCATTAAATGAAATCACATCAGTGTACATACAAAATACCTGAGCGTTTCCAATAATTCTTTAAACTGAAAAAATCTGGCTAAAAATTGCGATCGATCACTCGCATTTGTTCATAATACTTCATATTGAATTTTTTTTTAAATTTTGAATTAAAATGCAAACCGTTTTGATCGGTGGCATGCCCAAAATATTGTATCACGTGCCTTCAATGGCACGTGTGCCAGTGCCTCGCCATCACTGGTCTAGGGAAAACTGTTGTAGATAATTAATATTAAAGAAACACAGTTAAAGAGAAAATCGAAACCGATGTGTTATTATTTTAATTAAGGTAAAATTTGCTTAAAAAAAATACACTTGATAAAGTCTTATCCTTATGATTTTGTTCTTGAGAAATTTATGGAAGTTTTCTAACTTACAATTTTTTTTTCTTTAATCGATTACTTTTTTACCATTTTATCATATGAAACTTTTTTGTCTTCCAAAAATATGTTTTGATAAATATTTTGTTGTTGCAAAATTGTTAGAAATATATTGTATAATCCAATCGCAGTCATAAAACAATCTGATTGACTCAAGATACCTGCCGGATGTGCGAAAGAAATATTCATATCATTTCAATGTAGAGGAGAAAGTAATATTTTATAGTTCCAGTTCCAAGAGTGAGTGAGTGAATATTAACGTCGTACTGTTAAGCAGCACGAGGACTTTTGGCGACGGACTTCTTAATTTTTAACCATAATCAAGTGATGAGGATGACACCTGAGCTGCCCCCTCTCCTAGCTACCACACAACACCAACAGGAGGACATTTGAGGTCTCGACAGATTTTAAGTGCATCGATCCCCTACTGGGCGATTCTACTGTGGTACTGGGCTCGAACTCGTGACATTTCAGTCACGATTCGATACCTTGACTACTAGGCTTCTGTGGCCGTTCCAGTTCCACAGAAATGACTCTAGAATATCCGCCAGTAGATTTATTCATTAGTAATATCTCTCTCTCTCTCTAAGCTTGATAGTTCATTAAAAACAATGAATTTCGTATGATTTAATTTTTTGACAAAGCCAAATATTATGTACAAAATTAAACAGTGGAATGGCTTTTTTTGTGTGTGTGAACGGGACATCATTTATAGAAATGAAAGCATTATTTCTAATGTGAAAAACTTTCAGAATTCTGACGTTCGCAGTCATTTATTATCCTTTTTTTATGCAGTACTTTAATAAAATCATATTGCGTGAATTTTTTTTTAAATAAAATATATGGAATATTATTAAACAATTTAAAAACTGATATTTTTTTTATTTCCTTTTTTAAAACTAATATTCTTTCTTGTGTTCTTTATATTTTTAAAGATATATTTATTTATATACTTTACACTTCTCAACTGAGTACTTTTAAAAATCAATATTTCAAAACAAAATTCCAAGCACTCAATGCATGAGTATTTAAATTCATAATATGTAATAGCTTACATGCTCATATTTTAAGAATAATCTGACTTTGATGTTATCTAGGACGGTTTAGATATCTTTTTCCACAAATATATCGATTAACTATCGCGACGCCGATTAATTGGAATCGATCCAAATGAAAAGGCATTTGACTTTTACGTATGTAACTTATTTAGATTACTCTAAATACTTTTTAACGATAGTTTACTGCCACATTAACCCACCTTCTGCATATAAAACTCTTCAACTTAAACCGTAACTAGAAGCAGACATTAACTTTTTCTAATTGAATTCCGCCTTCTCTCATGTAAACTATACCTAAGTACCTAAATAAAGAAATCTAGACGCCATTAGCAGTAGTATCACAAAAAATAAAAGTTTCTTCGCTTTCACGTTGTCTGAAAATAAAATAACAAAGTTATAAAAGACAGCTATTTTCCTTCGGACATGTTTCGACCGTGTAACTCTCCAACGGAATCTCAATTTGTTTAAATAGTTTCCGTTCTCGTTGGCAACAGTCCGAGCAATGAACCCCATTTCACTTGCAGCAGAAATAAACGTTCGAAAGAATTAATTAAGGCGGGATATCGAAGATTTTTTTTTTCTTTTGCGCAACAGGAAATTTTCTCAGACGTTGTTTACACCGTTGTTGAAAGCAGATGTATGTAATCATTTTCCGTTTAACAAAAATATAGCTGTCAATTTCTTTTTCTTTTATTTATTTTTTTTTTTGGTAATATTTAGCAAACTGAGAAATAATTGAATGTTCGGATCGATTCGACGAGGTATTATATCTAAATACATGTCTTCAATTTTTTATCAAAAAAAAAATATCACGTTTAATTTATAAATATAATAATAATCATAATGAAATGAGAGAAAAATATTTTTTCAGCTACATATAAATATGGTTCATCATGACTTAATTTATACCGAATCGGGGTTACAATCAGCATTTATTTTGATCAATAAAATTTTATAGCAAATATATTATAAATTTGAAATTCTATTATTTTTAAATTTTTACATAACTTATAAAAATTCTCTTTTATTGAATTATTTTTATCTTGCATAAATAAATAGTTATTTAATTTGAATAAAATCTTTTAATCCACCGAAACTTTTAACCAGATTATACTACTGAATAAAATAAACTATTATATGAAGGTATTCTACACCAGAGGTCAGCAACCAATGTCACGCGGTACAATCTCAGTGGCACTCTGCACTGCTCTACAAATTTGTAGATGTTTCAGTGGATAAAAGCTGATAAATTTATAAATCACTTTATTTGACAAACATCTTCAGAATTATGAATATTTATGGAATTCCGAAAAAATCTCAAAGCTGACTCTAAAGATAAATTAAAAGCTATTTTGTACATCATTGAATGTCCTTGCTGTGGAGATTTGATTATTTGAAGATAGAAAATTCCACGTACTCTGCGTTTTGCATTTAATTCTACATATCTAAACAAAAATTATTTCCTCATACGATAAATATTTCTGAGTCAACAAGGAAATTGTTTAACAAGTACATACTCAGAATTGTGTCAAATTAAAAGTCACAAATTTTGCGATATGACAGTAAAGCACTGCAAGCGCTAAATTCACATTAAATTTTTTATTTATATTTTTATTTAAATATAATAAAGGAAAATATATTTGTTGTCTGTTTCTTATTTTAATAAATATGTTTAGAAATACATAATATATATATATATACAATTTGAATTTTGAATATTTTTGTTGAAGAAACAGTTATATTTTATGTTGTTTATTTTTATGTTAGGAAATATATCTTGAAATGATGGAAAATTGCAGAATAAAAAACTGTAAATCTCAATTATTTACCTCTATTCTCTGACTCTGCATGCATTATCGTGGGAATCGAATTGTTTCAAAAATGTCCTACTGTGTGTCGTCATATTGGTAGATTGGTTTGGCACGCCACAGCTACAAGGTTGCCAACCCGTGTTTTACACACAAACAGATCGTACTATTGGATAGGATTTATGAGCAGGAAATATAAAAAAAATATTTCTTAATTAAATGTTTGAAACTGTGCATTTCCATTTTCGTTGGCATCCAACAACTAAAATCCTTTAATTAAAAAAATAGAAAAAAAAAAGTAGAAAGCATCTTGCGAAGAAATTAAGTCTTTGGAAGTATTAAAAATAAAACATTAGAATTCTATCATAAAATATGTGTTTTTTATCAAATGATAAAGAAACAAGTGTGTTTAAAATTTATTTGTAATAAGAAACTGCATGTTTTTCCGAATCCTCAATGTATAAATCTGTAATAAATTCCTCTAGTTTCATCCTGAATAACTTTCTAAATTTTAGTGGTTCTCTCCTTTTGAACAAAAAATATATATTAATTTTTGTTTAATCTAAATAAAATGTCCAATTTTTAAAAAAAATGAATAAGTAATTACTTTCGATAAATTAAGGTTTTAATCCCACAGATTGACGCATTGAAAAATAATGCTGAAGCAGACAGTATATGATATAGTCCAAATATGCCAGAGCTCTACGAAAAAGACAATAATTGCTTAAAATATTTGTTCCTGCTATTGTTCAAATATTTAATCACTTAATGGGCTTTGCTATTATTACTTCTACTTTGTAGCTTAATCTCTTTAAATATTTTCAGGGAAACTTAGATTTATATTATTTTTAAGGGGTCGTTGTTTTTTTTTTTCTTATTTTCGTATGAATTAAAAATCTTTCTGACATTTCAAGAAAGTTTTTGATTATAAAAAATGTTTAAAAAAATGCAGACTTAGATTCAGAATTTTTATTTATAATAATTATCACATTCATTAGTTAAATAATGTGCTGAATCATAGATTACTGCAAGAGATAGATTACATCATCTTATAGATTTCATTTATTGCAAGTGGTTGAATCACTTCTGCAGAAACGGGGCATTTTGCTTTATATTCACTTTTGGAAAGTTCTAAATTTCAAACAAATTGTATTTCTATCATTCCGGTGGGACTTTAAAATAATTAAAGAATAAGATGTGAAAAAAATTAGTAATTACGTTTTTAATAAGTTATAAACTGCCGTACATGTAACAAAAATCTACGAATGTTTCCTTCATATATTTATTCTGAAATTTATTTTTTAATTATTTAGGTTTTTCATTAACTTTATGCATCCTATCTTCGAGTTGTTTAAAAAACTTTTTGCACTTCTATAACACATAATTATAGTAAAAAAATTCAATTTGTTTATGTTTACTTAAAAAAAAAAATGTGAAGTTGCATTCGTTTTAAATTGGAAAAATATATAAATTTAAAACTCGAATGAGAGTTGCTTGATTTTCAAGAATGAGTATTGTTAATAACTTTTAAACAATTTTAAAATGCATTTATTCTTTCAGTTTATATTTCATCATTCGAAATATGACGGGTTTACGCATTTTATTCTAGAAGCTACAATCCACTCCATATAATATTATCATAATCTGATAGCGATCTCTTTTTGGGAAAAAAATAAATAATTATTGGAGATACACACAGACATTTTAAATATTATTGAAATCATATCAGAGAATCTTGGCTTGTTATTTACATTAAAAATCTGTATTTTCCATATCAATGTATTTAAAATAATATGTTTACTAACTGGAATCACACAATATATAATATTTGTAGACTGAATTCGTTTCTTTTACTAGATTTATAATTTCTATTTATCTTTAATTCTAAAATATGCATATTCGTTTCTTTTATACAATAATATTATTTAAATTTTGAATTTTGTTCTCATCTCTGCCGAAATGTGTGGAAAAATAGTTTGCAAGCAGAAAGATAATTCCTTCAATGATGCTAAGAAGGGTTTGACCTTGGTGACATAATTGAACTACCCAAATGTTGAGACAAATTAGATGAGTCTAGGATGGTTATTCGGCGAGATAATTCTCGCCACCTTGTTTTATTTTCATCTCGCGATATTGTAGCTGTTTATTTATATTATCGGTCTGATTATCAGACTGCGTAAGTCCATCTGGGATGCTAATTTGATACAGTAGGGCTAGGAGCCAAGTTGTTGTTTATGTTCGCCAAGATAGGAGAAAATATTACATTGTCATGCATTAATATTACGTTCTGTTTTATTTATTTTATGTTAAAATCTTGCCACCACCTCTCCCTTCGAAATCTAGTTTTATTATGAAATTAAAAAAAATAGTGATTACACTGTTCGAAGGAATAAATTAAAAGAGGAGCACTGAGGCATGGCGTAGACTATACAAAAGGGAGAGTTTTGCTTCACCGCTGCTTGGCGCGATTGAGGAATCGCGCCAAAAAGCGCTTGGTGCGTTGCATTCCTATATCAAATCAGTTATACCGGTGGAGTTACGCAGTCTAATAATTAGGCTGATGATATGCTGTTTTTAATATCTATGTGAACTTTGAATGTGTTCACACATTTTCAAATGCATAAATTGTATATTGATGTATCTGAGATAACAATTTAATGTTTGAAGAAATTGTTTGTATTTGTTTGAGAATTGAATTTTGAAGAATTTGAATTTGAATTTGAGAATTATGAAATTTGAATTAATTTCGAATGAACCTCTTTGCCAATTCCATCGTCTGCATTTGAAGGTTATTTAGCCATTTAACCGCAAAACATTGCAGAATTTCTCGACTCCTCACCCTCGCAAGCACTCATTGCGACCTGCGCATGCGCAAGACTTCCGACAGCTGCGAGAAGTGTTTACTCGCGCAGGCAGTTAAGATGCAATCTGCGCATGCGTTAACTCTTACAGAAATAGTGAACGTTGAACGTCCATGAAGATAATAAAAGCAATCTGAAATCATCGCCTCATACTTTAGTCGTACAACATTCCACAAAATTATTATTTTACACACAAAAAAAACAACCGATATTTATACAGTAAATTAAAGAAAATTAGATAAAAATGAAATCTTTATCGAAAATACTATCATAGTTCTAAATCTTGATGACCTTTAATTAGCTTAGATCTTAATTAATTTTCCTCATAAAATACTCAGGAACAATATTTTTTCACTAAATTCCTGCATATAATCTGGTCAAACTCTTTTCCATTTTCTCGATGCAAAACAATGCTTTTAAGCAACCGAAAATAATGGTAATTGCTGTCCATTTCAGTAAAATAAGCCGCTTTGTGTCTAACGGAAAATGGAATTTTTTATGCGGTGCACACAAATGACGACTTTAATTTTCTTTATGCTTTTCCCTTTATTTCAGGATTGGATTTACTAAAATTTCACTTTTCTTCAGTCTTCCATGCAGCGGATGAAGCCCCAAATTGAGTTCCCAAAAGTGATTTGCGTTAAATGACAACAACATTTTTCAGCATCTGTAGTTTATATGTTGAAAACATAATTATGGCCCTAGAGGTTTGGATGATGAGAGAGGCATGTAGTTTTCTTGTTCGCATTTTTGCAAATAATAATGGCACGGAAAATGAAAAAAAAAATCTCTGAATATTTCAACTTATTATTTTTACATTTTTTTAGGATTAGGGATACTTAAGAATGTATTACTTTTTCTTTTGACTGTCACATTATGAAAGCTTATTAAAACTAAGAACTCTCTAGCTTATATTTTAACATTTCTCTTATACATATTAAATGACACATATAACATATACTTTTTAAACTTTGCATTAATTTTTAAATCAGTTATTGTTGCTTCAAGCTTTTATGGTAACTAAAAGTGGGTGTCCTCAATATTGTGAGCTTTGGTGAGATTATAAAGAGTTATCTCACTTGATGCTGTATTGTTCTGACTTCCACACTTAAACGTGTGAAAACTGGCCCAATCCGATTTTATATATAATGGTAAATGGAGGAATCAGTACTTATTTCCACAAATTACAATCCGCTACATCTAATTCTTGCCCATCTCTATCCATTAACTGCCGCAAGAGTATAATTACGTATCACTCAGTCACTGCGTTAATTGCCTCTGGCGAATATATACATCTTTCACAAATACAATCTTTTCTTTGAGCTACTATCAGTAAAACTATTCCAAATGATTTGGAATACAATAAATGACCTTCATAGTGATTCAGAAAAATTTACTTATTTCAGAGAATGATTTGCTTATTTATGCCTTTTTTTTACCCCAACATTACGCAGCATACGTGTGGCGATGTAAAAAACTGTGGCACTGGCGAGATAATCGAGTAACTTTCAATCCATAGTTAATAGGTTAAGATCATTGGAAAAGATATATTGTTACTCTTATTCTTTCACTTAATTGGTGCATTGCATTAAATTGTCAGCATTTGGCAAAGAATTTTGCAGCCTAAGTAAACTCAGTTTAGTATTATTGAAGACTATTCTCTCTTTGCCATCAAACTATCATTCTGGCCGAAAATATTAGAAAATATGACCCACTCGTTAATAAATGTGAGTGTGCCTGCTGCTTGCACACATAACTGCTGCAATTGCAAGTATTACTGCAGCGATTCTCAAACTGAGGAAACGCCACATAAGAGGGGGTGGGGTGATAACTAACTCTACGAGCGAAAGCGAGCATATTATCACGTTGAAAACAAAAGATAATTTTAAGAAAAATTATTAATTTTATGAAAGTAAACAAACATTCTGACATAATAAAAAAATAAAATACACATTTACACCATATATATATATATATATATATATATATATATGTGTGTTAAGTATTGTAGTAGCGGTGGTCATTTTTGGTTTGTTGTCATATCTGGTTTAGTGAAAACATCTTCAGAATAACTTTTCATCTTTTTATTTTGAAGCACACATAGCGTAACTGGTCAATCTCTTTTATATTTCACATCTATTTGTTAAAAACACGAAAACAGACACATGTAACAGAAGCCACATCTTGACGGTCACAACACAAAGACAAAGAGAGCTGCAGTTATTTACATTATTATGAGGACGTTTACATGCTGACGGCAAGCAGACAAAGAGAGCGATTACACAAGATTTTTGCTTTTATATCGGCAGTGGTTATTACGTAATAGTAGTTCTGATTAGATACAATGGGCGGGACAGGAATTCCGGACTAGCCGATTACGATTAAGATTACAGTGTTATTTTTAAACCAAAGAATTAAAGTTTGTTTAAATATTAGTTCAAAGAGTTAAAAAAAGGATACTAGAGGGAATTATACCATATATATATATATATATATTTAAGTGCTACATTTCAGCCACTCTTTTGATTTAAATCTGTATTAGGGTATAGAATATGGCAACAAATTGAATGTTTCCACTCAGATTTAGCGCGGGCTTTGCATTTGTAAGTGCAATTTTTAGGTAAATTACCTCTATCTTGTAATGGATTTAGATATTTCTATCCATTATTTCCTATTGGTTTTTGCTCAGTGTTATTTACAAAAAAAGGGGGAAGGTTGGCTGGCCCAAAAACATGTTCAACCCCACTTTTATATAATTTAATTTTTATATAATAACTGTCCTAAGTCAGTAATGTTCATAGCACTGCAGCATCCATTTTATATTTATTATCTCGATTACTCTTTTGTCCTTCATTGTGTGATTTTCCTGCTGTCTATGTGTTTGTCGAATGTTATTGTTTGGTTGTGATCTCTTGTTAGTAGAGAATTGGCCTATATATATATATATATATATATATATATATATATATATATGTGTGTGTGTGTGTGTGTCTGTGTGTGTGTTAAGTATTGTAGTAGCGGTGGTCATTGTTGGTTTGTTGTCATATCTGGTTTAGTGAAAACTTCTTCAGAATAACTTTTCATCTTTTTATTTTGAAGCACACATAGCGTAACTGGTCAATCACTTTTATATTTCACGGCTATTTGTTAAAAACACGAAAACAGACACATATAACAGAAGCCACATCTTGACGGTCACAACACAAAGACAAAGAGAGCTGCAGTTATTTACATTATTATGAGGACGTTTACATGCTGACAGCAAGCAGACAAAGAGAGCGATTACACAAGATTTTTGCTTTTATATCGGCAGTGGTTATTACGTAATAGTATTTCTGATTAGATACAATGGGCGGGACAGGAATTCCGGACTAGCCGATTACGATTAAGATTACAGTGTTATTTTTAAACCAAAGAATTAAAGTTTGTTTAAATATTAGTTCAAAGAGTTAAAAAAAAAAAAGAATACTAGAGGGAATTATTCCATATATATATATATATATATATATACACTTATAAATTTGTACAATGTATTTGATAATTAATTTAACGTTACTAAGTTAAGAGCAAGTTTAATAATTACCAGTGCCCACAAATGGGCTACTTTTATGTAAAACTATACGCACAAATTATATATATATATAACACTTATTCTTATAATTTAAATGGTTTATAATTAATTCATTAACTACCGATTAAAATTATGTGATTTGCTCCCCAATGCCGTGGTTTAACACGTAGATGAGTGTATGTGGTGTATTGGGGATATGGTAAAACAAGTATCTAAGCAAATTCTCTGAAATAAGTAAATCTTTCGCAAACACTGTCATGTCATTTAATTGCATTCGAAAGCCTTTGGAATAATTTTATGGATAGTTCTGCATGTAAAAGATCGTACTTTGGAAAGACGTATACATACGGCCAAGGGTCGAGGCAAATTAATGTCGCATCAAAGTATAGTATTATTGAATTCAACACATTGTTCTTGAGGGGGTGCGATGAGAATTATGATTGTATATGGAGTGGGAAATACTGAAAGTTTGAGAGACTCTGTATTACAGTCATGATTGTTTTATTATTAATTCCGCTTATCGGCACAACCTTTCTTATTAAAAACTTAAGTGAGTTATGTTAGAATTTTTGCGACGCAGAACCAAACCTACTATGAATTGGTTTTTCTCATAAACCTCAGTCCAGCAAAATTCAGTTTCTCTATTTATTTTTTATCCGGATCTTTAGGGGATTTTCTGTCTACGTGACTGTCAGCAAGAAAGCTTATCGAAACCTCATCTCCTTGATAGCTTTGACAGCTCACTCGATATTGTGTAGAATACGTTTTCTTCCCTTCACATGAAGAAATGAAAAGACATCCCATTATTTCCAGGAAAGGAAATTGGAATCTCCTTGATAGTTAATCAATGGAATCTGATCCATGATTTATTTGACATTTAACATCTGACTTTTTTTTATTAGTGACATGATTCCACTCTGCAAAAGTCCAGACATTCCCAATTCTAAAAGAATGAAATATTTTCACACGTATGTGATTTTAAAGCGTATTAAGATATAGAATTTCATGAGGGAAAATTTTATTTTATTAATTATTAAATTTTGTTATGTAGGTGGAATTTCCATAAATGCCGGTTTATATACTGAGAAGAAATTGAAAGTTCAGATTACATGAAATGTGCAGTGGATAGATTTAGTTCAAAAGAATCCCATTATAGGCGGGTAGCGAATTATTATTTACTCGAGTGTCCTCATGGCCAGGACCATTACAAATTAAAAACATGTTCAAGATTAAATTACTGGAAATTATGACACATACACACACACACTCACACACACACACACACACATATATATATATACATATATCAGGTCTAGAAAGTTTAACTTAAAAATAATTCGAATAATAAAAGAAAATAGAGAGGACTATTTACTACTGCGTAGAGATTTGAGGATGAATAGATCTATTTAAGGTGAACTGCTTAGTCCCATACATATTTGATTTCGTTTAAAGAACCATTTAGGCAAATTAAATATTATTTAACTCGGCCTTTCAACCCTATTGCAGTGGGTCAATAAGTGAGTACCAATCTTACTTTGGAACTTTACACACTAGGGTGTCTCGCTTCAGACTGACAACCTGATCAGGACATCTGCTTATACACCTCAGCGGTTAATGGGCATGGAGGGGCACAGTAGGCCCTAGCCCTCATGCGCTGCTACGCCACTGAGTTTGATTTAGAGATATTATTTAAAACTAATCACATATTTCTTAGGTGAAAGCTTCTTACTCCTTTAGATTTTTTAAAAAAACATTTTATCTGCAACTAATATACTTAGAACGGAATTATTTGCTTTTAACTGGTTGTAATTAGAATATTAGAAATAATATATTCTTTTTAATTCTAAGAATCACTGAGCAAAATGGTTTGGGTCTATCATAAATAGTTTCGCCGATTGAAATAAACGTTTATATTCAAGTAGTCTCAATGTTTTTGTGTGTGTGTGATTATAACATTTAAAAAATACCTTGTACTTAAAACTAAATTTATATTCAGCGTTAAAATATCTAGCTAGCAAAAAGACAACATATATTTGATTAAAAAACCTAGACCTATTAATACGTGTTTTACAATATCTGAAAAGCCTGTGTATATTTCTGCTAATGTATTTTACATTTAATGTAACATATTTTACACTTCTTCTATTTAGGGTTAATACATCTAGTTAAAAAAAGGATAACATGTATATATATATATTATAAAAAAGCCCAGACGTATTAATATGTATTTTAAGTTATTTGAAAAGTCTGTTTTTAAATTCTCTGCTAAAGTATTAAACTTATTTTAAAGCACAGATTAATAATGCATAGCCCTTAGAAAAATAGTTTTTCTGTAAAATTTTATTTTTAAAACAGCTTGCTGCTAGTTCTGAAGTTTTTCATGTATCAACATTAAGTTTTTTTTAAAAAAAATTAACCTAATTTTGTTTTTAAAGCAATTTTTTTACTAAAATTGATAAAGCTGAAAATTGTTTTAGAAGCAAGAATTCTACATATTTTGTCCACAGTTAATACACATTATACAGATTGAATTTTCCATTCATTTTGCCTTTTCAAATGTTCATTTTGCTTCAGATAGAACACAACAGTGAAGAATAAAAAAAAAAAAATGTTTTAAGCGTTTTTTTTTTTTTTTTTTTTACATATACATTTTATTTATTCTTATCGAAATTTAAAATATATATGTACATAAAACAGTATTTTTTTTGTACTATAACTAACTTTCAGTAAGAGAGTAAAATTGCATGATGCATGAAACTAACATTAGAATTGAATTGAATTATCAAATACACTAGAGTGAACAACGTTAAAAGAATTTGCAAAAGAAACTGAGAAAAAAATGTATCAATCAAGCCATTTTATGTATGCATGGTTATCAGTAAAACTTACAGTACGACATTTTCAAACTCCAGGTTGTAATATCGAACTAAAAAGGAGTCAATCTGTAAGTTCCCTCTTATAACCAGATGGGATGCACAGCATGATTTCATGTTGTATTAGAACCGATTGAAGAATGAGAAATCCTTGTGGTAGCCGACCCCGCTCCTACAGAAAGGCAGTATGTCTCTAAGGCTTGCTTATTAGACGGGAATGAAGAGAAGTGAAATTGTTCTTTTACGAACATTCAAGATACGCTTTACAGCAGGGGTACGGGGACTTTTCGAGAGTACGGACTACATCTAATGTTTTTAAGGTGTTGCGGTCCATCAAGTGGCGATTTGGTTTTTAAATTGTACGCTTTCTTTTTTAACACTTGTTTTAAAAATTGTATACCATTTTTAAAATATGACAGATTACTATTCTTTCTACAAAGCACAAAATTGTCATGTTAAGCGCTTGCACAACTATGAACAAGTGCTAGACTGTGGATGTATTCTATGCAGTGAACAACTAACAGACATGAACCGATAAATCTGGGGCCGACGTATGACATTAATTCGTTTGCTGTCGAGTCCCGCGCCATCGCGGTACAGGACGTCAAGGCGAGAACCCGATTCCCTGAAAATGCGATATATGGATTCTCAATAGTAAATCCTGTGCAATCGTTGAAATAGTTGATCATCAACATTTATCCCCTTACAGTTGGCGAGTCGGAAAATTTCATTTATATGATTTGCAACACAGTTATCACTTTTTTTTCCTAATGCGATAGTGAACGTCTTAAGTGTCATCGTTCGCTTCCAATGAAGATACATATATTTTCTGCACAATTATCAAATAATTTGCTTAAGGTTTCCGACTACGCTCGGAACCGTGATTTAAAAAAAAAGCTCATAAATAGATAATGTTCATTATATTTAGTGTCACTTAGATTAGAATACATGTATAAAATTGTTTTAAGGCTCTACTTTGACAAAAAAAAATTATTTAAATACAATATTTCAGCAGAAAATTAACTTAGAATAACCTTTTTTCAAAATGTTCTCCTTTTATATAAAATACTTCTAAAATAATAATATTTTGCTTAAAAACTTCTTCAGATAGTATGAAATATTTTTTTTTGTGAAAAATTCACATTATTTTCAGAATTATCACAAATTGAAATAATTATCGGCGTTTTTATCTTAAAATTTTCCCCCTCTTTTGTCGTAAAACATGGATAAAACCACTTCTAAGTTTTATATTTCAAAAATTCTAATTGAGCCTCTGTACATAGATCTGAGCTATATACAGGCAAAATATTATTATAATAGAATCATTTTTCGCAAGAGGAAAATATTTTTAAAATGGGTCATTCTATGTTTATTTTTTGTCAAAATATTGTACTTAAATAATTTTTTATTGTAATACTATTCTTAAAACAATTTTATGTACATTTTCTAATCTATATATATAAGTGACACTAAATATCATTAAATATTATTCAGTTATACGCTTTTGCAAAATCATGGTTCCGAACGTAGCCGGATACCTTAACCCTCTCGCTACGTAGCTAATTTATCAAAGTAGGTTCAAAAATTGCGTATTGTATTTCCTTACGTATTTCAAATCTACATATTAAATCTTCATTTTAAAGTTTAAATATTTAAAACAAATTTGTAAAAGAGTTTTTATTTTAAAATATGGACTTAGGTCATCAAAATATGAACATAAAAAAACATAAGTGAAAACATAAACAAGAACAGAATAGATTGCACAGCTAAAATGTCGGAAAATGTACATACCCGTGGAAATCGTAGGATGCAGAGCGAGAGGGTTAAGTTAACACAGTCACATCTATAAAAAGCCGATTCTGGAGTCTAACTGACTTCGATGCTCTATAAATATATTTCTTTTATCATGAGTGTCTGAGGTAAGGTGGTCACCCTAAAATGTCATGGTGGTCCATCGGTCGATCGCGATCGACTTTGTGTTTTTTCTTGCTCTACAGGGTTTTGCTACCTAATCCATGCTACGAATATCCTCACATACCTGTTACCAATATCGATCTGCTGAGTCCTATGTTGATGAAAGTTTTTATCAGTTAACAAGAATTCAAGAAAAACTGTGGCTTTAAAAGTCAAAAGCTTAATGTTCCCTTTATACATCCTAGCAATTAGGAAACTTTTGCACATAACATGCGGGGATGTCTCCTTTCTCAAACCCTTGCAATCCAATCTCTGCAATGGATTTCTGCTCCGAATGAAAGGTTTCGTAATGGTATCGTGTCTCAGGATCTCTCCAGAGGTAAGCTAAGCATTTATGTTCGGGGCTGAATTTAAATTTCAGTTGTAAAAATCGCAGTCCACCAAAGTCTGTCCCAAACCCATGATGTCTGCACTATGCTAAATTCGCTCTCGTGTGAGCTGCAGAGAGTGGGATGCTAAACCAGGTCTTCCAGATAAATCCCTTTCTCTTAAAGCATTTGGGCAACTGTAGACTATGAACCTCTGGTCACAAAGGCAGCATACGCTCACATAAAAGTGGTGAAACTATAGCAGTCTTATGTCGCCTGTCTGAAAGGGTAACCTAACTATCGGCAGTCCTCATTGCCGATATTAGTTGTCCTTGTCCATAACTTCTCAATATAAATCCAATATTCTGAAAACTATTTTTTAAGAATTGCTGACGTTACTGTGTATTACATTAAGCTTTAATACCACTGGCACTTGTGATTAGCTGGCCTGCAATCAAACGACAATTCTTTATCTCATATTGTTTTCCATTTGCACGTGGCTGCTTACTTATTTTACATGATACCTTATAAAATTGACCCAATTCTTGCGAGAAAAACAGTGCATGTCATGGAGGAGTACGAGCACATATTCGATCGCGTATTCAAATCCGAATATTAGTCAAATTACTCGGCAGCTTAATAAATACCTTTGGTTCCCTACTTTTTGTAAAAAATAGGCAAAATTTGAACATTCTCAATTTTGCGCATAAATGCACTAACACTACTAAACTATGTTGCCATTTTCACATCAATTAACTTAGACTTGTTTCTTTTTAACTGAGTTTTTTTTTCGATGTACATACATTATCATTTTTTTAATATAAGTTTCACATAATTTTAACTTTTTAATTAAGTTTCATTTCCAATTATTCAACTTATCTGAAAGACAATATGCAGTTTATTGCATTTTTTTCTCGTAATTGAGAATTCTTCAAGAAAATTTTATGATGGGATATTATTTTAATAAATTTAAGTATACTACAAAACTTTATAACGTTTGTAGCAATTTCTTGTTGTATACCCGTAGAAACGATTAAGCTGTGAAATCGGGGTATTAATCATTGTTCAGATATTAATTTATAAATTAACCCTACAAATTTTATCTCTGAATATCATATAATGTATATTTTGTTAACATCAAAATATGAATAAATGAGCTTAAAATGCTTTCGAATTTACATATTTCTGTCTCATGCTGGAATGAAATAATAATTAAATACATAAACCATTTTTTTTTAGTTTTAGAAGAATTTTAACCTTTTATTTACTTTTACATTTGGTGTAAATAAGTTACATTTCAAATATTAATTTCTACTATTCTTAAAAGTAATTTACTTTTTTGTATTTAAATTACCTTTTTTTCCCCTTCATTTCCGTGATTCAGTAATTTCTCTTCATATTTATTTGCATGGATATAATGAGGATTTATTTTGTGTAATTTTGAAAGTAAATAATAATTTGAATTAATTTATATTATTTAAAGCTGTGAATATGAAGAATAAATATTTCCTGGCCAAACATAGATCTCTTTAGATGTTTTCCAAAGTCTTAAAATTCCATTAGTAAAACAAATATCGAAGTGAAAATTTAATTTGTTAAGAAAAATGTTCCGATTTGCTTATTTCTAGCTTTCGTTAAATGAAAGAAAAATATAAATTCAAATCCATTTTTATGTTTTGCCTCAATAGTTTCTTTAAGTTGTGAGATCCTAAAAGCGTATCCATTAGTAATAAAGAGATAAAAAATTATTAAGAACCCTTTTATAAAGGAAAACACTCGAAATAAAGTCTTTTAATCTTTTTCAAAATTTTTCCTAAAAGATTTTATTTACTTACAAAGTTATGAAACTTTTTTTTAAAAAAAAAAATACCTAAGGGCAGGTAAAAACAAATGTAAACACAGTTTTAAGCTGATTACATTGGAATACAGCTCCATTATCATTTAAATACAATATAATGTACATTCGAAATTCAAATAAGTGTTATTTTTAGGTAGTTTTGATACTCTCATAATATAAACTTCAAAAACTTCAAAACAATTCAATTTTTATATTTTTATTTATATATATCAATATGTAATTCATGAAATACTAAGGAATAAAATAAAATGTTTGAAATCATAATTTGCCAACGATATATGGAATATAATAAAAATTTATTAATTCAATTACATCTTCATATCTTAAAATTAAATATTTTAAGAAAAACCTACAAGAATTAATTTAAAAATTCATCATTAAAGGTATTGAAAAGAAATCTACATTTTACATAATTACGTGTACAATTTTAAAGAAATAGACATGAATATGATTACTTATTACACAAATAGTTTGTATGAAGTTTTAATATCTTTGATTCTAATATTAAATCAGTTACTTTAAACTTAAGAATTTTGATTGTTGATAGTAGAATTTTTATTTAACAGTTTGCTACGGGGAAAGTAAGAAAAATTAACATAATTTCTTATATTCAATTAATATTTTTTTTTTTACTTAATACATTCGTACTCATAAATTACAAATACTAGCTATGAAGTTTTAAAAAAATTATATTTTGCAATAAAAAAGTTTCAAAAAGTTGAGTGACAAATAGTTAAAAATGATTTAATTTTATATCTCGTGATTTTCATAACATTCATTTTCATAATTTCAAATCTGAAATGGATTTGTTTTTTAAAATATATGTAAAGCTGCATGATGCTTTAGAAGATTTTTAACTCTCATATTTATATATACTTATCTTAACATGATAAATAACCTATATCATCAGAAGTCTTATGTCAAACATGCTCCATGTTTGTAAAATTGTGAGTTCCATTTTGGGGAGTGATTAGCTTAAGGTGTCATACACGGAAATTTATTGCTGTATCTTATATTTCCAATTATGCATGGTGCTGAAGTTTTGCTTGGCATGAAATTGTGTTTGCAAAATAAAAAAAAAAAAAGAGTCCAATTGAATTCATTTTTAAAAATGGTAGAAGCTTTTTCAGAACTTTTACAAAATAATAATAATAATAATAATTATTATTATTATTTTATCAATTTTATCTGATCAAACAAACTGTTTATTTGTATTTTTTTTTATCTTATGTTTTGATTGGAGTTTCGAGTTTTACAACTGCTTTGTCCCCCTTCCCTCCCATCAATACTACTACTAGAAAATCAAAGCACTTCCTTGTGGATTTTAAATTTACATATTAATACATCTATTTTCTTTGGGTGCACTCTTCCAGATTCAGTATTATAACTTTATATGGGCTGCAAAAATATTGAATATGTATTGCTATTATATCCTAAGTTAGTGCTGATTAACCCTTTCATGGGCCTTGAGATTACTTTCCATCTACAAGACTTTAGAAAATACACCCGTGGAAGCGAAAAAACCAATATAATATATTGGCCGTGCTGTTATGAGGATGGGAAGATTGAATCTCACTTCATTTTTGTGTTACTGCACATTATCCGGCAATTATGATATCTGTAAATCGGACAAAAAAAATGGTAGTAAAGAAGACGTACCTTATCCAAAAGCTGTCGCTGTATATAACGATGTCAAGGAATCCCTTCGATCAAAGAAAAGAAAGATACCAAGCAAGACTATCTGTAAAATGGTGGAATCGTATCTTTTATTTTCTTATTGAACTTCTCATTATAAATAGTTTCATACTGTGCTAAGTGAACAAAATAAACTGACGCTTAGAACAGCTAACATTCCATATAGCATTAGTTCTTCAGCTAATAGATGGATATTCTTCAAGAAAAAGAAAGGACACCCTGTTAGTTTCCAAAAAATTAGTGCGTAGTTCCGGATGAGGTGCACTTATATATATATATATATATATAGCCAGTGTAGGAAATCATATGTTAAAGATGGGGTTTCCAACTATAGATGACGTAGGAAATGTCGCAGAAAGGGACAAGGACCTGCTACATGTATGCACAGTCTGGTGTTTCTTTGTGTACAGTAACATTCTTGTCACCTTTTCATGCCAAATAATCAAAATAAATTTAATTCTCTTTAAAGTATCCGACTACGTTCCTAACCGTGATTTAAAAAAAGCGCATACAGGGATAATTTTCATGATATTTAGTGTTACTTAGATTAGAATACATGTATACAAATATTTTGAGGACATTCTGACAAAAAAGCATTATTTAAATACAATATTTCAGCAAAAAATTATCTTAGAATAACATTCTTTCAAAATGTTCTCCTTTTGTGAAAAATGCTTCTATTATAATAATATTTTGCCTGTATATAGCTCAAAACTCTGTACAGAGGCTCAACTAGTATTTTTGAAATATATAACTTAGATGTGGGTTTATCCATATTTTACAACAACAGAGCGGAGCAATTGTAAGAAAAGAACGCCAATAATTATTTAAATTGGTGGTAAAACTGAAAATAATGTGAATTTTTCAAAAATTCTAGTTGAACCTCTGTAGAGAGGTCTGAGCTATATACAGGCAAAATATTATTATAATAGAAGCATTTTTCACAAAAGGAGAACATTTGGAAAAAAAATTATTCTAAGATAAATTTTTGCCAAAATATTGTATTTAAATAATTTTTTTTATCAAAATGTCCTTAAAATAATTTTATAAATGTATTCTAATCTAAGTGACACTAAATATCATGATAATTATCGATTTATATGTTTTTTTTTTTAAATCACGGTTCCGAACGTTGTCGGATACCTTAAGATGGTGAATGGTTCTTTGGGAAGTATTCTTCCCAACCTTAAAATTTAAATTTAAACATAAAATTCAACAAAACAAAATATATTTCCTTAAACGCTAATGTTTATTTGTTAATAAAACATAAGGAACTGCGTTTAATTCAAATAAGAAATAAACAGACGACACAAAAGTGTTAAGCATCTAACTTCAAATATAACTTAAATTAATGACCTACTTTTCCTAACGCATTTATATTTGATGATACTTCTGCAAAATATGATACTCAAGTTACACTGCGTAATGTATTTATGTACTAGAATTGTTATTGTCAACTCATCACTGAATAAATCCTATCCACAGAGACACAATTCCAATGCTGTTACGAGATAAGTCATTCTTACAGAGAGCATTAAATGAAATGAATGTTGACAATAACCTTTATTCTTCAAACAGAAAATATGTATTTATCTCGCCCCAGCAAAATTGTCACGCTGACTGGATCACAATTAAATTAAAAGGGATACTTATAAAGAGTGAGAGCGCTGGACTGAAAACTGAGATAAAGGCTTTTCGAAATATATAATGGTGTTATCTCCCAAATTACTTTCTTCAAAGTATCTATTTCCGATACTCTTCGGAGAAAATATTGAAAGTTTATGAAATATTTTAGATTAAACGAATTCAAAATTTCCTGTGAAATATTATAGATCAGGTTTGTTTATTTATTGAATGTCTAGCGCAGCCTTGGTTTTGGATGTCCAAGCATAATTTTATAAGAAAATGGAAATTAACACATGAAAGTAATCAACAAATCAAAATTTAAATTTCCTCTTTTATTAATCTCAATTTTAAAATATATTGATTAATTCAGTTTGATGCTTAAGACGAAATATCGATTATCAGGAAATAATTCAATGATCCTGACAAACTATGTATTTTCATACATTCTTTTCTCTTAAAAATAAACAAAAATCGCTTAACACGAAAAATTTCCCTTCTGTGAATGAACAAAATGTGGAAAACACCAACTGCGCAGGCTAAATTTATGAGGAGTGTGAAATGAAAGAGAGGTAATTTTATATGTTTCGTAGAAAAAAGGCTAATTTGGGTTTGAAGTACACTCAGAATATCCTGCGACACGAGCTAATTTTGTTTATTTAAATTTTTTTCACTCACTCCCCCCCCCTACCACCACGAATGCCACACAAGAACATCTCATCTCTTACCAATTGGCTTTGGGAATTAGTAACGAGTACATCACGGTGCGAGTATAAATCAGTGAGTTTGGTTCGTACTTTTTTTCCGTCTTAGAAGAATTATTTGTATACGAGCAGGATCTCTTTTAAAAAGCGCAAACGACTATTTTGCTTAAAAGGAAGATGGAGCTTGTTAAGGCTATTGATCGAAAATAGAAGACGAAAAATGGAATCTGCAAGGAGTTTGGTAATGCTAGCTCTATATTATCAACAATAATTTAAAAAGAGAGCTAATTTAGAAAATGTTTGATGCATATGTACATATACAAATGTAATGTATTCTAATAAACTTGATTTTGTTAAGCATATGTTTTTTCCGTTATTTCCTATAACACGAATTATTTTGCTATTTCTCAGTCATCTGAGTTTCGTGTTAAATGATTTTTACTGTACATAAGAAAGTGATATTTTGTACAAGTTTTAAAATAAAATATCTCTAAATTTTTCGGATAGTAAAGTAGAGGAAACAGACATTTTACTTGTTGGTCTAGATCAGGGGTGGTCAACTGAAATGACCTTGCTGGCCGATTCGGAAAAACATTATGATCACACGGGCCGCACATATAAAAATATATAGCTTTATATTAGATTTTTGAACCCTAATATAAACATCTGTTGGAGTGAAACTTTAAACAGAATAAACTGTTATTATTGTTTTTATTCATTATTTTTCATCTATACAAACTTCATTATCTTTTGATGCAATAATTATAATGCAATGATCAAATAAGTTTAACTTTTTTAAATAATGAATTTAATAATATTTATCAATTCTTTCACTTAATTTTTGCATGTCGATGTCAATGCTTGTATTTACGCATCGTAATTGATGATGAGATTTTCGTCCGATAAGTCTGAGCGTGGATTTTGTTTAATAAATTTCGTTTTCCAAAAGCGCGACTTGTAGGTATAAGTTAAAAAAAAAGTTTCAGGAATCAAGCATGATTCTGCTTTGCATTACTGCAATCAATGCAATACTGCCCATTTCTAAATATCTATAAAAACAGAAGCAACGTGATAAAAATGGAAACACAATTATTGTTTACAAGGCATTACACTAAAAACAAAAAATATTGCACAAAATAATCATATTTTGTAAAGTTGTAAAGAATTTCCAGGTCCACAAAATTATTCAGGGCTGTCCGCTGGTTGGCCACCCCTGGTCAGATCTACACATACATTTCAATAATATCAAGATGATGTGACTAGTGGCACATAGACAAGTGCTTCATTTCACTGCCATGTCCATTAAACTCGCCTATGTCTCTTTTTGCTGTGCGCGCGAGAGCACTATATGCCTGCAGCAAGAGAACAGTTATTGAAGATTGCTTGCATCATTTTATGAACGTGATCCTGAAAGCATGTTTAACTACTTAACTGTAAACTTAAATTGCATTCTTTGAATTATTATGCACCAAATTATTTCTTACGCGATCGGCATGTTCTTGAACAATACGAGAACAAATATTTATTGCAACGATGGAAAAATAGAACATTGGTTCCAGTTCAGTTCTATGAAAAAAGCAAAAATAATACAGTAAGTAATCCATGGCTTTTCATGTTATGGTATTAAATATTTCATTTTACAAAGATTGTACTTGTATCAAAGTAAATTGTTGTTTTTTTTTTGAAAGTAAAAAAAAAAAAAAAAATATGAGCCCGATAGTTTGATGTACGCGTTCTTCAAGATTCAGCGTTTTGACCATTTCGTTTCTGTTTGAATTCAAACTGTCACACCTTTCATTCGATATGTGAATAAAACGCAGTTGAGATATCAAAATTAATGTAATCGTTAGCTAGCTCGTTCTCATCATTTTTAATGTTAGCCATTTATTTAAATAATTTTTTCTCAAACTTTTTTTATATGTCTAAAACCTATTAGGCACGCCAAAATAAGTGCCATGAAATGTTCCCTGTTACAAAATATTATGCATCAATTTTATTTTGAACTTTTATTAAAATTTATAAAATTTTAAAAAAGGTACTGTGTTGTGTTGTGCTGTTGTTGCAAATGCTACCTGTCTGACAGTGTCAGATAGAGGAGCACAGAATTCACCGCAGAAAAAGGCTACTGCCGTTATCCGTAGCTTTGAGCACCAAACATTTCACAGAACGATTTGGCTCAATTCCGCTCCAATTTTACGGGAGAACATCCTGTATGTGGTCAAGGTCACCCACTTTCTTCCCTTTCCACTCGAGAGGACTTTTGGCTCGACGTCTATTTAGAATATCCCCTATCACTGTACATTTACAAACACCCATGGTGTCTCCGGGATTCAAACACAAGCCCTACGGCACAGAAAAGGTTCTTTTCACTTTGAACACCAAACTCAAAATGTGGATGATTCCATGTTGAGGTGACAAAAACTCGGGAATTCTCATAAATGAAAATCATCTTTCATTCTTTGAGCAGTTATAAAAATAAATGCAAAACAAAACTTTCTTCTTAGAATTTTGGTTGATCGGGTTAAATTAAAATACGTCGTATAGGAAGGTAATTATTTTTACTAATTCGTTTTGAATCAAAATCATGTGAAGAAGACCAAGAAAAAACAGAATTGGTTGAGATTATTTTCATGTAACGTTTTACATTTTCATCAAAAAATCAACAGTATGTTATTGAATGTCTTGAAATTGTAACTTAAATAAATAAAAAAAAAATGCAAAAAAGAAAGTTTTGATATTTGTATATTGATATATGAATGTTATATCAGAACATACAATATGGGTAATGGCATTGTATTTTAAATCATAAGTGTGTATATACGTAAGGAAAAAAACTCTTTGTTAAGAAATTTCTTTGATGTATTGAATACAAATATGTTGGGAAATTATTTTGCTTAGAATAGTGCATGGAATCGTATTCAACTACAATCCTTTATGTAATACAACACATAATGACCTTTAGAAAGAAAATGTCATCGTTACCGATGCTGTTTGGGGCTAGAATTCAATTCCGAAAATCGGTTTCTTCGAATTTATGTCATATTTGACACATAAATTGCACTAAGTTTCGCCAGCGCAATTGAAATATGTACCTGTCGTGTTATAACAATATCCTTCTTGAATAGAATATTTTACAAGCAAAGGTAGATTTTTAGTATTTACATGTCAAAATTATTTGTATATACAATATTATTTAAGAAACATAGCTTCATTTTAAATTTAAAGAAAAAATGTGATTATTGATAAGAAATATATATTTTATTTTGTTTAGAAATATAATTTGAATAAAAATCATTGAATATGCTGGTACACTTATTGTAATTTTATACAATTGCTTGGGGGGACGTGGTGGTCTAGTAGTCATAGTCAAGAATCGTCCCCGTCCTGTCGTGAGTTCGACCAACTGAATATTAACGTCGCACTGTTCATCTACACAAGGGCTTTTGGCAACGGACCACGTAATTTTGAACCATGGTTAAGTGACGTGGACGACACCTGAGCTGACACCCTCCTTTCCTAACTACCACACCACACCAACGGGAGGGTCGTGAGTTCGAGCCCGGGGGTCATTGAAGAATCACCATTTAAAAGAGATGATGCGCATTAAATCTATCGGAACTAAAATTCCTCATGTTGGCGTGATAGGGTAGTTACGAGAGTGGGGTGTCTGGTCAGGTGCTGTACACACCATTTCACAGTGAATCAAAATTGCGAGGCCCTCCGCCAACTGTTTTTGTGTCGCTTTACACATAATGCGATATTGATAAACTCCGAATATAAAATATTCTGGAATTGTACAATTCTTAATTTGCCATAAGTGTAAAACAGTGTTTATGAAACTTTCAGTTTTTTAGAGCCAATATTCAATCACAATTTTCATCCCCCTCCCCCTCCATACAATAAGAATGTGTTGAACTCTATATACTATATTTTGACGCTGGAGCTACAATACGACTTTAACCTCTTAAAGGCGACCGGCTAAAGTAAACATCTCGCTCGGTCAAAAGCGTTGATTGTCAGGACGTATATATACGTCTATATCCAAGTACGATCCTTTCTGTGCACTGCTATCTGTAAAATTATATCGAAGGCTATGGAATGCAATAAAATGACCTGAACAATGTTTGCGAAGGATTTACTTATTTCAGAGGATTTGTTTATGATATCTGAAGAAATCTGCAATATGAGCGCGCATTAAATATTATTTAACATCAGCGTATTAATAGATACATATTATATTTAAAATATAATTGTGTGCTTCATTAATTTAGTAAAATATTAGAAAATCCTTTTTGTTTTCCTTCTTTAAAGTGAAAATCGGAATAAATTGTTATAAATTTAACATTATTTCCTTATTTTTTAAAGAAAATTCGTTTGGTAAAAAATTAGGGCGCATTAAAATTTTTACCTGCAAAATGCCAGCTGATAAGTTACTTAGAAGCTAATTCGAAATTTCAAAGCCTCGTGAAATGATTCTAAAGATACAAGAAAATTTAAAATTATATGAAAACTCATTTTCCGGTCCAAATTGCTTAAAGGTACCTTTGAGAATTTCGAATCATGCATAAAAATGATTCTGCAAGTTTGCAATGGAATATGTAAATTAAAGTACTTAATATACCATTAATTGAATGACTGATTAAAATTTTTTTTTGAGTAAAACGGTATACTTGGTAAAATTACGTATTTCAAAAAAATTCAAAGAATTTAGAGAAATAACCAAATTTTTTTTAGTGTCTCGTGAGGAAAAAGAGGGCTTATGTTCCTTTTCCATGAATAATATCTTGTATTTATTACTTTATATCTCTTCGTGTTTCATGTAAATGAATATCTTACTTTAACAAAGAAAAATAACAAAACTTTAAAACTTTACTTCCTTGCTTAATATTTCGTTTTATTCTTTCTCATAAAGTAATATATTTCAAATGCAAACATTCTATTTTGTGCTACTTTGAGCAGCTCAATTTTCAAAACATCCTCTTAATTTTGTTTTGTATAAGGAAAACTGTTGTCATTTTTTTTGTACAGTACATTTTATGTTTTAAACTATGATATAGTTATTTTATTTATTATGCTTATTAAATAAATTCACTGAACCCAGTTAAGTTAAAATGATTTTCTGCTGGGAAAAGAAAATATATTTTATGTTTAGTTTATCATTGAATTGTTGGGGAAAAAAGAATTTAGTTATTTGGATCATTCTAAGGTTCCTAGAACTTTATTAAATGCTCAAAAATGATGGCAAATTATGCTATATGGCATGATTGCAGCACATTTCTCCGTAATGGTGATATGGTTAATAATACTTAAATTCATAGAGGCTATTTTTACACTTCATTTTCGCTCAATTTGTTTCAATAAATTTCACGAAACCAATAGCAATCAGAAGTTATTTCTAAAAGTGTTTTACTTAGTATGTTTCTATTTACATGTTTAAAACAAGCATTATTATAATATCGGATGTCTTGATTTAATCTTCAATATCTGTAATTAAAAAGAAAAAGAAAATATATGTATTTAAAACAAATGTATTAAAACATGAAATGATTCGATTATCTTAAGGTATTTTCATTAATATCCAAACTAAGACTTTTCTGACATTTTAAGTCTGTATAACAAACATATTTCTTTCTTATATACTTATAGAAATAAATGACATTTTAAATATTTTTAAATGTCAGAGAGAATTGCATGTTTAAATAAAGATTTATTTTTTTTTAAAAAAAAATAACAATTTCTTTTATTTTGAATTTGTTAGAATTAAAATAATATTTTAACGCAATCTTTATAATTCAATTTCAAATTTAAAAATACAGTCATAATAATCATAGTCTGAACTTCTGTATAAACGAAAAGAAAAAAAAATATAGCATTTAAATTTATACGTTATATAAATAACAACTATTTCAAATATTTGTTTTCGAAAGTTTTTTTTATATATGTTGTCGAATTAAGGTTAACCTGAATTCCTAAGAAAATCTTTAAACGAACCATCTTGAGTTATCTATTACTTGAGTTTAAAGATTCTCCAAAAAATGCTTCTTGCGTTCAGTTGAGTTGAGTTGAGTTTGGTGTTTTATGGCGCAAGAGCCAGTTTTGGCTATAATGTGCCAAACATTCATAGGTCTGTGGTCTGGACGGGAAGTGAAGAAAAGAGGAAATTGGATGACAAGATGGAGGGTCGAAAATAGAGAAGTATCACTGGGGTACCCCGGGGTCGTGACACCTGTTGTGACGGGCTCACCCGTCTTTTCTGTAACATAACCGCTGGGTTATTTGACGGCCAAGATTAATGGCAAATCTTTTCCAACCCAAATCCAAGAAGTGAAGTACGATTATGAAATGCAAATAAGATAGCTTTTAAAAGAACAGAAGTTTCAGTAAGCAGTATGGCAATTTAGGCTAAAGTTATGTTTGGAAGAAATACGAGTGTGAATTGACGGCCTATCATAAAGTTACTAAGATATACAGCCATTGATACAAGGTGCATACGATTGCACACGCGCCCAAGTGTTTCGTACCATGATAGAATCTTAGTTTGGATTAAGGTAGGACTGATTATTTGATATTAGGATTTGTAATATTATCAGAATTGAAAGTATGTGGATAATATAATTATTTAGATAAGTGGTCTAAGTTACGCGATCCAGTTTAACTATTGCTGTGTGTTTGGTTTATTAGATTCTCACTTATTAAAATTTATCTAAATTATTAGAGATTTAAGTTATATTCTTAATAAAGTCATATTAAGAATTTTAAAATGACTATTCAAATTGATAATCCCACACCTCTAATTCACGCTGACAATCAAAGATATGGTCATCATAGAACGACCATATCACACCGTGTTTACCAAAGATAGTAAACCCCTTGGGAAAAGGAAAAGCTCACTTTGAGTACCTCGGGATTGTGACACCCGTACCCACCTAAAGAAGGTGAGCCCCCTGAGGGGAAATGCTTCTTGCACTTTTACTGATTCTTCGTTTCCGCTTTTGCGAATAACTGCGAATATTCACTAGAGCAGTGGTTCTTAAACTTTCGATCGCTGCGACCTCGTTTATACCCCACCCGGGCGTCGCGCCCCCCCCCCCCTCCCTGCCAGATTTCGAACACCCCTTCCTGACTCTCAAAACATTGCTAAATTATTTAAAAATTCTTCAATAATTCTAAGAGACGGCCTTTGTTACTTAGACAGACTTTTTAACATTTTTTTATATTCTTTCAAGGTATCCCAACACGTTCGGAGTACTTTTTAACAAAATAGCATATTTAAACTCTATAAATGCTTTTTTAGGACTCAAGATCAATAAATACTAATATTTAAATAACAATATTTAAAATAAATTACTTACATTTCAGAATAATCACAATTATAAGTGAAATTTAAGCAATATTTTTGAAACACTTCAAAGCAGTTAGGGAAAAAATAATAAACTTATATTAGTAAAAGTATTACTAAAACAAATTAGATGCATTTATGTAAGCAATGTACTAACATTTTTAATGTTTTATTAAAATTTGAAAATTTTCGAGCTGATTATGTAAACATAGTAAGAAATGTAACGTTCTTTATGAGACCATTATTTAAATAACAAGCCATAACTCAAAAACTATTCGTACAATAAGAAATATTTTAGTACATTTTCTAGAAAATAACATAAATATCAGGTTCAAAAAGTTGTACAGAAATACATTTGAAACATTTTGAGTTATCAGACTCGCCATGATAGATTTTAAGCAATTTAAATGCCTACTTCTGGTAGATAAAATAAAGTATGTTTTGTAAGATAGCTCTATTCAAAAAAAAAAAAAAAAAAAAAAAACAATAATATCTGTCTTGACCGAATTTGGTCATTTCCAACGTGTTCGGATACCTTAAGAGAACAGTAAATATCTAATAAAAAATATTACGTTGTAGTAATAACTCTGTAGAACAAAATAAATTAAATTAATATTTTTATAGAAATATGTATTCTAATAGAGATTTTTATTTGGTTACAACTAAGTGTCTTCTAGTCAAGAATGGCACATATTTTAATTTTTCAACGAGAAATTTCAGTGTCTGTAAAAGAGAGAAATTTAAACATTAAATGACACTGCTTCGCGGACCGCCAAAAATGGCACTAGGGACGTACATTGGTCCGCGGACTGTAGTTTAAGAGCCGTGGCAATAGAGTATTAGTTGCATACGTCTGTACATGCATGAGTTCGGTGTGTTTTAGAATATCACATTACAAGTCTGTAAATTTCCAACAAAAATATATTTTATACGTATAAATATACGAGGTGTGACACACTAAAACGAGACTAAGTGCGTAGTATTAAAATAGAGTGGAGTTGGCAACAACTGTTTTGGTGACGTTCTCCTCTTTTATCCATGTGACTAGTTTCGACATCACCAATCACTCCAGTTGGGAGTATTGCGTCATTGAGAAAACACGTACATTCTGCCGAAAAAATGTCTAATGTAAACGCCGTGCAGCTAATCAACGTCAAGTTGCGTGTGGAACTTAAGAAATCATTTACGGAAACATTTCAAATGTTAACTGTTTATGTATGTAAAACTTTGCCTCGCGCATGTGTGTTCGAATGGCATAATCAGTTTTCAGGGAGAAGGTACAATGTGGAAGAGGATGAACATGCTGGACGCCCAAGGTGAGCGATTACAGATCAAAACATCGCCAACGTTCGTAATGTGATCTGGAGTGACCAGATCTCATTACGAACTAAAGATTAAGTGTTCGCGCAGTTAAAAGGAGTTGGTTAACTTGGATAGGGAAGCTCTTCGACGCCTTTTAAACTTAGAATTACACATGAGGAAGATTTGTGTGATGGTTTGTGACGGGGCTTTACGGAGTTTTTCAACTAATTCTCTTGGGGAATCTTTGGAGCCATCAATTGAGTTATTTCACAGCCAACCCTCTCAAGAAGAAGCCTTGACATGCAAATTAGTTAGTAGATACAAAGTGGAGGTTTAGTAATTGAGAGAAGAAAAAGGAAAGGAAGCTAAGTTGCTGAACGCGGTGAGGTTATGATAAGGATCTGAACTTAGACGCGTAGTTATAGAACGATTTTTAGCTAATCAAATAAATTAAGGAAGTTAAGATTCATAGGATAACTTTACTTAAAGTTAGATGGTTAGAATTACAGGAGCTTATTCACAAAAGATTAAGATCTGAGATAAATCACTCTTGATTTCCTCCTAAAAGTAAGACTGTCTTTGATTATTATATTTGATAATAATAAATTGGTTTTACTATGGATAGCTTGGGTCATCAACCCTTACCTCCTACAAATCTAGGTCTACAGGTTGTCCCAAAAGTTCTGTTTGATGACCAAAAACAGTGCCGCAAATACGTGTGTGGGGACTTGTTAGAACACATTGCAAACGAGCCAAATTTGTTGTAATATGTTGTAACATGTGCTGAGAGACACGGAAGTTCACCTATGGCTCAGAAAGTGTGCCAGTGGATGCAGTGGAAGTCTCTAGGATCCCCAAGACTCAAAATGCACGCAAATCAAGAATCAAAATTCAAGGTAATTTTACTTGTCTTCGACATTAATGGAATTGTAATGATTGAGTGGGTTGCAAGTGGTCACACTATTAAGTAACGCAACTACATTGAAGTACTAAAAAGACGTCTTGAAAAAATTAGGCAAAGAAGTCCAGAATTGGGGAGTAATGGATGACTGTTTAACCAGGACAATGCAATTGCTCACATGGTTTTATCTGTCAAGCAGTTTCTGACCAGCAAAATTATTATTGCGGTGGGGCATCTACCGTTTCACATGATTTTTCTCTATTCGAATTTTTTTATTTCCTACTGTTAAGTCTTGCTTAAGAAGAACCAATTTTGCCTCAGTTGAATAAATTCATGCAAAAATGGATAATCACCTGAAGGGCCGTCTAGAGAGAAACCTCGTTCCAAAACTGTTATCAGCAATGGCAGCACCAAATGAAGAATTGTGTGAATTCTTAACTACTTTGAAGGTGAAAGAACTGATTCTGTAAGTAAAATGATTTATTGGTCCTGTCTCGTTTCTTTTGTATCACACCTCTCGTACTGTGATCTATTTGCACAATGGTGGTTATTTATTAAAATTTACAGCTGTGGGACAAACATGTATTCCGAAAAGGGTGTAACGTAGACTGATGAATTCAGAGAAAATGAATGTTGTATGGGGTGGGAGGTGGTGACTTAAGAGAAATTGATTATTGGGTGCAGTGATCGTACAATAAATGTTGTTATAAGAATCAGTAAACAACTTCTCTAGGGTAATTATAAAACAAAAAAATGTGTATGGGGAAACATAAAAAATACTAAACAGAAAAAATGTTATCTATAATTATCGTAGTTTAGTCCTAATCATTTTCTTTATTACCCGACGTTGATTAACTTGTTCTAAATGACAGAAAATATATCAAACGGCTCATTCATTTCGTTTTACCTTGCGTAAAGATATTCCTCTTTTTCCTAAAAAATTTCTCATTTGGTCTCAGGAGATGACTGATGAGTAAATATTTCTTCTTTGGATGCCCTTCGAATCATTCAATCATTGATAATTTATATTAATCATTACAAATGGCTGTTATGTTATCAGTATTAATAAACACTATCCCGGCTCTAGTATTGTCATGAGGTTGGTTATTCCCTTGTAATCCAAAGCATTTTTTTAAGATAAATTTTAAAAAATCAGGAAATTGTATGTGTTTAGATCTACAGTAGTATATTTTCATCAAATTTTAAACTTTTCCAATCTTTGTAAACTCCCACTGTTTATCATATTCAATCATTAATCGTAGATGACTACTTATAATTAAGTTGGTATAATAACAGTATGGTTACAATAAATAAAATATAAAAAAACATCTTAAAAAAAACCTCAGATAAGTTCAGTCATAACAGCAATTCTTCATTTGTGTTCACATTCTGGTTTCAAACTTCTTAGTATAGTGCGATACAACACAAATATATTGAACTAAACAAAACAAAAAATATCGTGTCATAAAGGTAGCTAATTTTGTATTAATCTATTATAAACTTTCGGTTGCGTATGTTTTCTTCCCTAATCTTAGAAAAAAAGTTCTTAAAATAATAAATTTAATTTGAATTAAAGATATAAAATTTAATCAATGCTAAGCAGCTGGATTTTATTTATTATTTAAGGGAACATGGTATGATTTACGCAAACATTTTTAATTTAAGGATTTTCAAAATATTTTTGGTTTCCTTCTTTGTGTGTATACTATGTAAAACAGATTTTGTGCTCAAAATTTCATAAAAAGCTAGCCATTTAATTTTTTACGGAAAAAACTTTAAATTTGTGAAGTGATTTTAAAATGCTACTCCTCCAACAAAACCTTACGTGCACGCATGAAATTTAATTTACAAGGTAGTCCAACTATGTATAACAAAAGTTGGTAAGGGATTTGCGATAACATGATTGATATATTCGTGCAATACATCTCTTTATGAATGCTTATTGAAAATTCCTTTAATAATGTGTAAATTCTGAGTTCAATTATTTTTTTAAAAAAAAAAGTATTGCTTTGATCAAAAATTCATTTCAACTTTTGTTACATTTACTATTAGGAATAGGTAAAAAAAAGCTAGAAGTGAAAAAACTTTATAAGTTTTAGGCAAAATAAAAAAAAAAGCCTTAGCATTTTAAATAAGGACAAAAAAGTTATTTATCTTTCTGAGATAAGTCAGTTTAGAGTTTTGATTTACCTTAGGGATGTAAACAAAAAAAAATATAAAAGCTATCATAAGTCTGCGTTTTTAAGTTTAGAGCTTTCAAATTTTCTGAGATTATAGAAAAGTATATAAAAAATAATTTAGGTTAAACAAATTGGATTGATTTTTTGACCGATTTTTGTCAATTGAATCGTAATGTGTTTCCTTAAACGCTGTTTCTATAACATATTTGTCTGTAAAGCTTACAAACTTCAATATTTGAATTATTCACTTTGCAAAAAAAATTGATTTTCCTGAAACGAAAAGAAAATTATTTAATTTTNGTGGCACCAAATCAAAGAGCTATTTAAGGCTTGGAGATTTCGACAATTTCAAGTTCGGCAATTGTGTTTTTCTTGTGGTTTTTTTCAAAAAACGATCAGTTATGTCTTGTAGAAAACAGCGATCAGCTTTTGATCAAGCATCCGAGTTCGACAGAAGAAGGATAGTGGCCTACCGACATTGTGGATTATCTTTCGGGAAAATCGGTAGTCGTGTTGGACGAAACCAAACAACTGTAATGCGGATATGTGGCCAATGGATGCAGGAGGGTACGAAGGACCGACGTGGTCGATTGCATCCACCTCAGTACACCACTTCACGTGATGACAGGCAAATTGTGCGCATGGAAGTGACGGATAGCTCAGTCACATCACGAACCATAGCACAGCACATTGAGTCCGTAACGCATAACATTCAGTGTCTGCGCGTACCATTCAACGCCGTTTACAGCGGAGTGGTCTGTCCGTAAGACGTCCACTGCTTGGTCTACCCTTGACGCAGAACCACAGACGTCTCTGCCACCAATGGTACGATGAAAGAAGAATGTGGGTGGCAGAATGGAATGAAGTTGTCTTTACTGACGAGTCACCATCTGTCTGCAACACTACGGTGGTCGGATTCGATTCTAGAAACACCGTGGAGAGAGGATGCCGAACAGCTGCGTTATGCACCGCCACACTGGTCCTGCACCGTATTATGGTATGGGTCGGTATAGGATATCACTCTCGCACTCCTCTAGTACGCATTGCCGGTACTTAAAAACAGCCGGCGCTACATCTCCGAGGTGTTGGAGCCAGTTGTTCTTCCTTACCTTCAGGGCTTGGCCACAACCATATTTCAACAGGATAATCCACAACCACACGTGACACGCATTGTCGAAAGGTTTTTCGTCAATCACCAGATTGAATTGCTTCCCTGGACGGCTCTCTCTCCGGATCTTCCGCCGATAAAAAACATGTAGTCCATGGTTGCTCAACGATTGACCCAGATTACCTCTCCCCTCCCCAGCTGCCACACCAGATCAACTTTGGCAACGTACGGAAGCTGCTNGTGTGGAAGCTGCTTGGTCTGCTGTACCCCCCAAAACACATCCAAAGTCTCTTTGAATCAATGCCGAGGCGTGTGGCAGCGGTGATCTCCAACAATGGCGGCTACTCTGGCTACTGCTTCTGGCAGGAACCACACTTCACAGAAGTCTATAAATTTAATCATTTGATACTTGGTCAACATGTTATCTACAAAATAAATTTTGCTGTGCTATCTCTTGTCTTTCTTGGTGTTGCATTTACGGTGGCCAGCAGTGTATATAAAGAATAATTAAAATTTAACAAATTAGATTTAATTTTTTTACCGATTTTTTTTCAATTGAATTGTAATGTGTTACTTTAAACACTGTTTTTATAAAATATTTGTCTGTTAAGCTTACGAATTTAAATATTTGAATTATTTACTTTGCAAAAAAAATTTATCTTCCTGATACGAAAAGAAAATTATTTAATTTTATATTGCATGATAAATTTACACCAATATATATATATATATATATATATATATATATAATTTGAATTTTGTCAAAAAAGGTGTGAAAGTAAATTAATATACATTGCTTGGAAAATTATCAAATGTAAATAACGCGAGAAATACAACTATTTATTTACCTTTTGGGGCGTAGAAAAAACACCAAACGATAAAAAGTACAGTTTTGGCGAAAAACTATTTACTAACAAGGAAAATATAAGCAAGGCTGATAACCAACATAGAAATATGAAAAGTTTCTATATTTTCAAAGCATTCCTTGTCTCTGAGAATGTTTCTTCGACATTTTAATAGATTCTGACTATGGTTTTTTATGTTCCGTTCCTTATCTTCAATATTTTTTTATTTGCTGTTGTAAACAAAAATGAATTTCATTTATATCAATAATTTATTCTACATTTTAAAAATAATATCTCCTATGAACCTTTTAAAACCTAAATATTTTTGGTACATACAAACTATTCATTTAATACTACACAGCTCGAAAAATTAGGGAAGCATGTTGATTTAACGAAGCAACACATAATTTTCAATTGATTGTTGAATAAAATAAAATATCCCTAGATTAAGTGTTATACGAAAAAGAAAGAAAATACCAATGTAAATCAATCATAATTTCACACAAACCAGTAGAAAAGAGATAAGTATAGAAATTGTGACATGACAGATGCTTCCTTTTTCGCTATTTCTGCTGTAATATTGATTATTTAGCTTTTTATTTTTGAAGAAAAGATAAAATTATAATGTTAAAAAAATGTAAGTTTCTGAAATAAAAGACTTCATGAATTATAGGGACTCTTGAATCTGGGTACACTTTCAAGAATATAGCGGGCTCTGTTGGAGTGGCTAGAAGTGTCACTTCAATTTGGTGATATCAATTCCAAGAAATAGGAATGAGACGTCGCCCTTGATAAGGTCGTCCACAAACTATCTGAACAATTGGGGACCGTATGTGCTGTTAATAGATATTTGAAACAGAATAGGCAACAGGATGGAGAGTGTCAAGCAAATCAGCTCAAAACCAACTGTGATTCAACTGAGTGGTCTCTTTTCACGTAGGTTAATAGTAAGAATTTCATTGACCTTCAAGACACTACTAACCTATCAGGTCTATACTGCGAACTTTGACAAATGATCATGGGGATTGTTTCAATTGTGTTTTCTTGAAAAGGGTGGTTTACTAAACTGGAGGTAAATGTGATCTAGATTTAGTCTGGAGTGTTACGCTTGACGTGTTCTATTGTGCAACAAAAGGGACACTCAAAATAACCTTGTGTTCATTTTTGAGATATCACTGTACAAACGATACGTGTCTGTACTGTGACATGATCTGAAATAAATATAGGTAGAAGGCATGGACAAGCATTTTGTTTCGAAATGTCAATTTAATGCTCCAGAGGTATACATGCTAACCAATGTCTTAGCTTATGCTGTACTCTTTGAATGAATGATAATGCCAGACAGCTTGACTTGTGAAGAACATGATTGTAATTGAAACAATACAGGCGTGTTTATCATGTTCTCCTCATCTGAATCCGATTCGAGGAAGATACATGACTCGCACACACTCGGATGGCGCATTATGGCGAGCTTCACACTTTATCTACTGACGGTACTTGTAAATATCACTTATTTTAAAATTACATATAAACATCATTTTTATGAATACTCTGACGATACTTGGCAGGAATATTCTTTGAAATCCACTCTTCCAAGATATTTGGCAGCACGGGTTCTATGAGGAGTATTTTAGTGAAAAGGCGAATATTTCTTTAGCAGAAATTGCGTTTTTAGCTGACGGCGTTTTCCGTGCATTACGAAGATTGTCATTTTTATTTCGAAAAAATGGTTAATGTCAAAATGTCTTATTTTTTTGTATGTAAATGAAGCCTTAAGAAAACGATTTTATTATTTATTTTAACATTTAACATTTATTATTTATTTTAACATTTTATTTTATTATTTATTTTAACATTTTATTTTATTATTTATTTTAACATTTTATTTTATTATTTATTTTAACATTTTATTTTATTATTTATTTTAACATTTTATTTTATTATTTATTTGAACAGTGTACATAATTAATTTTACAGTTGATTATCTTTAATTAATTAATTAGCTCTAACGGGTTAAATTTCCCAAAGTTGAGTATTTTGTTTATGTGTATCCCTTAATTTTCAATGTAGTGATTAAAATATATATATATATATTGCATGAAAAAAACTGCAGTAAATCATAATGCGGTAGATAAAGGGTTTTTACTATCCGGGACTTTAAATTGCATTTGTGAAACAGAATTCTCTGAAGTCTTGCAGATAGCATAATCTTTTCCCTGGAAATTAGATGTGCAATAATCTAAACTGTATTTGAGGGGACTACACACCCTAATAAAATCTTGCATCTTTTTCCATCACTTTTCTGTACGTGTAATCAGGTTGTTGTTTGCAGAAGCATCATTTAAAAAAATTTAACTTCCATACATTTTTTTTTCATTTTCATTTTTGTATTATCTTTTAATACGTGCATACTTTCCACTTTATGTCCATACACTGCTGACTCTTACGTGATTTTTCTTCGCTTCTTTGTCCCCTTCCACTAATTTTTTGAGCAGTGTATTTTTATACGTGCAGCAACATTTGAAGCAACTTTTTTCAAGAAAATTCTTTTATATTCCATCAAAAGCAAAAAGACACTCACTAAAGAAAATTATAGAAACTAATGTTGTGGTTTTATTCTTAGTTCAAGTTTAACTAAGTATGAGAAGTTCAGAGATGAACCTGTTAAAACCATATTTCAATAAATGTCTGATGAACAAAAGCAATTTAAAATTTCACTTAAGGAAATTCCATACCGTCGTGAATTTCAATATTTAGTAAGAGAAGCTCAATAAGTTCCATTTCATATTACCTGATGAAACTAGGACTGCACAGAAGTTCACAAGTCCTATAGCCACGCAAGTTGAAAATTCTACCGTATGGCTACCAAGGTTCTTCTTCTTTCCAAGCACTACAGCCGGTAACCGGCAAGGCTGTCTCGGTCAGATAATACCAACTTGATCTATAAGATGCTATGTTATTTCATCGCTTAACTCCCATGTCCTTCAAACACTTTTCTACTTTATCCATCCTTCTTGTTCTCGGTCTTCCTCTTTTCTCCTTTCCTTCTGGATTTTGTAAAGTTATTTTCTTAAAAGGATTTTCATCGCTATATCGAACTACATGTCCCAGATACCTTACTTGGGCCAAAGTCTACTAAGGTTACTTGAAGAAATATTCAAAATCGGTTTAATATAGAAAATATCGCAATTGAAATCCTTAAGATATAAATGCAGAAAAAAAGTTACTTCTCCTCAATCTGACAGTACATTATTACCGTTAAAGTAACATGATACAAATAAAAAAAATAAGGAAATATGTTAATAATTTTCACGGTTTTGATTACTTTTGTGTGTATAAATATGAAAATGTTTAAAAGAATAGCTTTTAAAATGTTAAAATATTCAAATGCTTCTAAACAAATAATTAAATTCCCTTAAGAGTGCTTATAAACTAAACTCAGTGGCGCAACAGCCCATAAAGACCAAGACCTACTGTGACCAAATCATTTTACTCGAATTTGAGTGCTTAGGTGCATGAGCAGATGTTCCTAGCAGATGGTTCATCTGACGAGAAAACCCCCAGTGTTCAGTTCCCAAGCAAACTCGGTACTCACTTATTTACCGTGGAAGGGATGGAAGGCTGAGTCGACCTTGCCCGGACCGAAATTTGATCATTGGATCTGGGGTGTAGAAGCGCAATACGTTACCACTGAGCCAAGGGGCATAAAATGTGCATATACTTTCATTTCAAAACACGCAAGTGCTTTGATGATTATTAATTACTTAGAATAATCAAATGATTGGGAAGAATAACTTGGTGTTTTGTTATTTTTATGTCCAATTGTTGTTTTGCTGTCTTTGTTTGATGGAAAATTGGATTGCAAAAGATGCACATTTTTCTTCTCGATACTTATTATTCTAAATTAAGAGCAGAACTTAATGACCTTTGTTCGGCTTTATTGAACGTGTAATTATGAAATTTAATAATTAATATATAGAGAGAAATGGGTTGTTATACAAATAAAGAGACAATTTGTAAGTTAATGCATTTAATTTCAATACATGCACTTAATTGATGTGTTTCATTATTCCATCTACATTCCAAATAAAAAGTAATAACTTAACGAACGTAATTGCTTATTATACTGAAATTATAACATTTTGAATCGGATGAATACCAAATCTCTTCTCATATCGATTTCATTACACTTGTTTTTTGTAGTCTTTGCAGTTAAAACATTAAAAAGAGCATAATGATGTTAAATAAGCTTTGAAATTAATCTCCATTCAATTATTTCTAATTACTTCCTTATTATTATAATATGTGTTACACTGCTTTAAAATTGTTTGATTTAAGAAATTTAAATGATGTTTAAAAGTATTACTACTTGGAAAATACTTAAAAGTATTTTTTTTCTAAATCAAAAGAAAAATAATTGAGAACGGATTGAAATATTCTTTACTCTGTTTTCATACTTTAGAGAATACTTTTAACAATAATCAATTCTACTGAAACGACTTGAACAGTCTAGAAATTTGGGAAACATTTAAATCCTTTTAGCACTGCAATTAAGAATCTAAGATTTCTAATAGAAGATTTTGTACAAATGAATGCTAATTAACTGATTTCTATAACGCTTGATTAAAGTAAAATAAAAATAGGCATTTAAAGCTTTGTTAAGTACGATTATGGATCTTCCGAAAGTCGACATCGATTCATGCATTCGAATCCAGTTTTCATGAAAGACATTTCATGTATAACTGTCAACACAAGTTAAATTTGATTGTATCTTAAAATCTTGATGTAAAATGGAGTGGAAGTTTTTCAGTTGTCATTCCACTTCAAATATATAACTCTCATTCATTAAACAGTTTGTAAAATTTTTGATAGGTCTTAATTCGTATTAAACCAATAGACTAACAAAGATTTAAAATACATGCAATCTGTAACTTATTTATTTTCTCATTATTAATGGTTATATATCATGTCTTCATATTCATCTCATCTCTTCTTACGATCTCTTACTCATGCAGTAGTTATTTTGATAGATTGTTCATTTTCATCACAGATTGTTCAGAATTATTATGGAAATTTCTCTTTTTGCGAAAACTAGAAAAAAAAAGAAAAAACAAAAGCAAAACAAGTATTTCGTTATGGTTTTACAAAGTTTCATCCGCATCCTGTACGATAAAATATTCCATTTGTACTTTGAAATCTAATCAGAAAAGACAGAAATCAAATGAAGCACTTTGTAACGGGCTCACGCGTCTTTTCTGTAACATAACCTCTGGGTTCTTTGGGGGCCAAGATTAATGGCAACTCTTTTCCAACCAAAACCCAAGAAGCGAAATGTGAACAAGAAATGAAAATGATAGCTTTTAAAAGAACAGAAGTTTCAGTAAGCGGGATGGCAATTCGGGGAAAGTTATGTTTGAAGAGATACAAGCGTGAATTGTGACAGCCACTCGTGAAGTTACCAGGAAAGTAAACCAGTAATACAAGGTGCATACCATTGCACGCGCACCCAGACGTCTCCATATAGAAATCGAATCTTAGTTGGATTAAGGTAGGACTGATTGTTTCATATTAGGACTGTAAGGGTAGGCGGAAAATAATTATAACTTAGAGAAAGTGGTCTAAATTACGTGATTCGGCTTAACTATCACCGTGTGTTGGTTCATTCTAGATTCCCACTCATTTAAATTTATCTAAAGTGTTAGACATTTAAGTTCTATTTTTAATAAAGTCATATTAAGAATTTAAAATGTCTATTCCTTTTACAAATCCTACACCTCTAGCTCACGCTTACAATCAAAGACACGGTCACCAAAGGGGGATGGTATCACAACTTGTATCACTTATCGAATTTAAAACAGAAATTAAACAGGTGCATATCACATCAAAATTGAACATTATATTTGAATAATTTATAAACATTTTTAAAATGTTTGTTAAACGTTACTTTCATTTTATATAAAAAAAAAAATCTTGAAAGAAAGCTTCATCAATGGGAACTACAATATTTTTTTTTTTCATTTGTTAAGAAAAATTCAGAATTTCTGATTGTGTCTATTTGAACTGAAAAATTTCCGTATCGAGTATGAGGTAGGAGTATTTTAATCCACTTACCGGAACATCCGTCTCTCAGACGGGGAGAATTTGCTTTGATGTGTGCAGATAACGCTGTGGTGGGATTTTTTTTTGGTGGGGGGGACTGCATTGACATATTCAGTTGGACTCTACCCAGTGAGAGGATCACGTGGTGACAATTTTTTTCAACTCCCGATATGTGCGATTTTTCTTACCTATCACCGTCTACCAGACGGCTATTCCTGTAATTTTTTCGTGTTTGCTATTACAGGAAATCGAGAAGCAATATACATGTAATGAGAATAATTATATGGTTGACGTTGAATTAGAAAATATCGATAAGTTGGTTACAGTAACAAAATGACTGAATATGCAGAGAACATCACTTAACACGAAACTGAAGAGACTGAAATATTTTTTTCGTGCTAAAAGAATATAGTGTTAAAGGATATTGCAAAAAAGAAACATTTGTTCAACAAAAGTAAGTTTATTAGAGTACATTTTATTTACAATGATATGCATATATGTATGTATTCAATAAAAATTAATGAATCAAAAACAGCCACAAGAACGTAATGAAATTTAAAACAAAATTTTCAAGTTTTTAAGAAACAAAACATTTGTTGAGTTTTTGGAAAAAAATCTGAAATTTTATCGCATTGTTTTTTTAGCTTCAAAATGTCAACAAACTGTTCAATGCGTTCATTTTGTTAATCATTTCCCCATTGGAATGCGCGTCTAAATAACAATACATACTTTTCACGATGTCCATTTATTATGACATGCGAAGAGTTGCTGCATTATTCATTTGTTTTTCTTCATCGGAATCTGCATCCATGACATTTTTTGAGGTTAGAAGAAACATCAAAATTTCTTTGTCTGCTATAATAGGGTCTGCATACACATTATTTTTATCTACTACAAATAATTCTTACGATGATACAGTAGGACAGTCCAATAATAAAGAAACTTTCTCAAACATTTCATTAAGTGGCTTCTTTTACCTAATGGGCTCAACTCATTTGACGTCATAATCACATGATAGTGAAAGCCACGTGATTCTAGCCAATCACTTCAAAAACTCATGCGACGTCATAGTCACACGATAAAATTTATCTAGTGTTTCCAGCTAATCAGTTCACGCGCTCGGTGTTGCCAAGTTTTGCTCTTTGCAGAAACTTTCTCTTAAAAAGTACATAAGTATACAAAATGCATTTTATTTAAAAGTATAAACATAAAATATGATTTTTTTTTAATTTAAAAAAAATCTTTTTGAAGAAATTTTTCTTTTCGAACATTTAAACATTTTTTCCTAAGTATAAAATTTGAAATTTTATCTGAGTTTTACAAATAGAATAACAAGTACAATTAATTTAATGTTTGTTTTGAATTCAATGGGAAACACGTGTTTGTTTTTATCATGTGACTTCATGAATTAAGCCCATTTTTTTCATTCCCAGAAGGAAAATCATTTCGTGTTAAGCGATTTTCGTTTCATATTAAGAGAGAAAAGGAAAATACATAGTAGTTTATCTAGACTATTCTATTATTACGTATTAATCGATATTTCGTCTTAAGTGTTTTCGTGCTCAACGTTTTTCACTGTATATCGCACCGTAATAAATCAAGATTTTTCCCCTGGTTCAGAGCTAGTTTTCGCTCCGACGAATAGAACGGTTTTTTCCGGATTTCAGCTGAAGTTCGGTTCTAAGTCCGGATTGTAATGTGTAATAGAAATTAAAGAAGAATTCGAGGATTATATAAATTTATCTAACTAGATAATTATGTCACTAAATATTTTACAACTAATTAGCTTACGGTTCGATAACCGACCAATCACATTAAAAACAAGCGTAGTAGTTGTTTAATCAAAATAAGTAGCTGTGCTCATGAATTGTTTAATCAAGCAAAATTTCAGGGAAGTATCTAGAGAATTACAATTTAAATTCTCGAAAGCTGTGATACCCGCTGGCTGTGGGTATCATCTCTTCGTCATCCACATGACCTAATTTTGAGACCAAAATTTAAATTTTTCTGTTTTTTGACTTGTTTATCGACATCCTGGTTATGATAAGCAATTTTCGTAACTTCAGGAAGTATGATAATTTGTGAAGTTCATATTTTTTTTTTTTATCATGCTTTTAGATGCGTCAAAACTGGCACGTTTTGCATTATACTTAAAAACACATTGTATTTATTAAAGTAATACTAAGTTTCTTTTTTTGGTTAATGTATATTCTAAAATAATTATTTTAAATATGTTTCTTCCTTAGCCGATGAAAATCAATTTAAATTTGACGTAATTGTATCCTCTACGAATTGTCAATATTACACAAAAAACCCAAAACAAAAAAATCTTCAACATGAATAAAGAAAACTTTTTCTTCTTTCTCTCGTTTTTTTTTTTTTTTTTTTTTTTTTTTAAAAATTAAAAATAGCTAGGTTTTATAAATGTTTTTTTTAAATACATAAAAAATAATTTAACTTCTTGTTTTTTTACTCAATAAATCGAGAAAACCGTTTAAGAACGCAAATCCGTGTATTCTAATGAGAATATTTATAAAAAAAAAGTTTATAAAAAAAAAACATAGATCTGTAAAAAAGTCATTAGGTTTTTTAAAAGAAAAATACAAAAACAATCAATAATATCATGACTGGAAAAATGAAATAATCTTTATCTAAATAACTCAGTAAAAAAAACACTTAATGTCAAGGCATTGCTCCATAAAGCATAACGAAGTTCATTACATATCATTTATTATTTTTTTTCTGAAGATTTAAATTTATTGATACGTGAAATTCAAGTCCCCGTGAAATCTTTACCTTTTTAAGCACCTGCTAAGTTTTCCCCCTTTTTTTCTCCATTAAACATTCATTAATCAAACAAAAATTGACTCAAAGACAGTTTTTTTTAAACACGCAACACAATTAATCATCTTTTTAGTAGTACTTTTACAAAAGTAGATTTTTTTAAAATCAATATATCGCTTTTTTTCTTTTAAGGATTTTAATCAAGTGCTGAGTCTGAAACTGTATTCGAGCAATAATCTATTTACTAGATTGTGAAGTTGAAAAAAAAAATATCTGTTTGCTTTTAAAATAATAATTCTGATTCCTTTTTTTATTCTTAAGTAGTAAAGAATTTTTAATACCTTTACTAATCAAGACTGAAAAAATCCTAAGAATTCAAGTATTGTGTGAATGCATTTTTTATAATAATTAAATCTCACGTATGCTTTATATATTGTGTGAAGTAAAACATAATGAAGTGTGTTGACTCTTATTAAATTTTTTGTCCATGAGCGCTCTCACATTATTATATCCCTTCTGATAGCATCGCTTGCTACTAAACGTTTTATGTCATATGATTTCTGGTTAAAGAAATGAAAGTAATCTCATAAGGATTATTATGATAAAATCCTTTGTACTGACAAACAAATATTTAAAGAATAAAATAGCTTACTTTAAACAATTAAAATAAAATCTCATAGTATAAATACTTAATGATATTGTTGCGAATACTGCATTTCGAATACTTAAAATAGAGTAAAGAATTTATATCTAAATGAGCAATACGTTAATCTTACTCTTTGTTGCACATATTTTATGATAAATTGTAATATTCGCAAGCAACGTCGTTCCTTGCATTATAATGGCGACTCATTGGAAATTTGGCGAAACCTTGGCAATAGAGCCAAGTTGGGTTTACTTTTGGCTACCATGTTGAAGATCCTTTTCGGCAAGTTTGCGACTCTATGGATTCTTCTGGAAATTACAAAAGAAGTCTATCAATATCACGATCTATGACACAAGTGGATCTCTTGAGAAAAATCCGTGAGGCCTATAAATAGGAAATCGCTCGCCAAAACTGAGTTAATCTTGTTCTGACCATTGCAGAGTACTATTGATTGGGTCGCAAAGATCTGACCAGTGATTAGTGATTTCTTCGGCTTTCGAATAGGATGAGCGAGTGTTTGTGAATAATCTTTTATATGCTTGTATTTTAGACATTGAAAGTAGTGTCTGAGAGCCGTAGAAGGTGTGAAGACCTTCTGGGATTTATCAAGTGAATTTGAGTACTTTATCCTGTATTTCAAGGATTGTTTTTCGATAGTAAAATTTCCATCGCTTCTGAAGAACTGTCCTGGAGGATTTACATAAGACTCTCGAACCCCGATATTCGTAAAAATACTTTTAATTATATTAGAGTGTACGCGATGTGGTAGTAAGGAGAGGGGGTGCCAGCTCAGGTGTCGTCCACGTCACTTGACCATGGTTCAAAATTACGTGGTCTATCGCCAAAAGCCCTCGTGTAGCTGAAAAGTGCGACGTTAATATTCACTCACTCACTTAGAGTGTACGCATCTTCCATATATATTTCAGACAGAAGAACAACAAAGATGAGATTAACAGTTGAACAAAATAGTTATTACAAACAATTACCCATTTAAACCCTAAAATTTTAGAACTAGTCGCATTTATTGTTTCGAAGAAATACCCATAGAATTTTTGAATATATTGTATGCATTTTTCAGTTGGAATTAACATTGCTGTGTTTATCTGATCTCGATATGCTTCTCGATTTACATCTTGAGTTAATATTTTGCCTTCAGTACGATAAATATTTATATAGGCAACTGGAAGAGTATGTTACATTTTGAGCTCTGAATCAAGTAAATTTAATTTCGCATATTTGTTGAGACATCTTTGTTAGTAACCTGTATTGATGTAAGAGTATTCTGATTTGTTTTCTGGGATAAAATGTTGTTCTGTTTAATAATGTTGTGAATAGTTACAAAACGTAGAAAAATATATATGGTTAAGGGGGCATGATGTTTTTTGAACAATTTTTTTTTTATTTATGTATTTAAAAATTATATTTAATTATTTTATATAATAATTCTATTCAAGAAAATGACACGAGATGAAATTTTTCAAATGTTATTCACACAATTTTAAAAATTAAAATTTTTTTAGGAAAATTTTACTCCTTTTGTAATTATTAATTTTTTGACCAGGAATTTTTTTGTATTATTTTTAAGGATGTTCTAAACAACTTCTGCGTTCGATTTTGCAATAACGTTATTAGATTTGGAGGGAAAAAATAAAATTTTGATATGCATGCTACAATTCAACAAAAAAGCCAACATATTCTACATTTTAATTTTTTAAAAAATAGTATTCAGTTTACAATAAAATGGATCCCTAATTTTGATACATGCTTTTTACATAACACACAGGTAAAAAATGGAAGTGGTTGGTAAATAGCTGTGGAAGGAGTAGCATTTTGAATGCACTAAAATGTATCAAAAAACACAAACTGAGAAAAAGCAATTTAAAGTTAATAACTCTGAAAAAATAATTATAAGTTTAAATAAACTTCAAATACCACTTTAAGACATAAACTTTCCTTTAAAATAACCGCATTTTCGTATATTTTCAAAAAATTACATTATTTTAATGCTTTGATAACACCCTCTACTTTATATATTACACTTTCTTTTTTTATAGTTATTATTTCTCTTTTTAAAATAGATGTTTTCATCAGAACCTTTTAGCTTTTTTTTTCTAAAACGGGGGGCGTGGTCGAACGGCCTTATTTGTTAATTTTCCTTTTTTAAATGAAGTTTTATCCAACTTCTTAATCTTCGCGACATGCAAAAGTGATATATCAATCGAAAGATGATGATAATACAAAAAAATAAGAATAAATAAACATTTAAAAAAAAGATATTTTGTTCATTTTTGAAGTACCAAGTCTTCTTAATATTTTCAGAAATTTAAACTGTGACATTATAACGCTATTTCATATGATGTCATTATCATCTCCTCTTATAATGTGTGAAAAAAATTATATAAGGAGTATATATATATATATATATATAATCGATTTAAAGTCCGGAGGTCTTTTGTTATTTCCTTCCTTTTTTTTAATAATTTAGTTT
>BMAV01009974.1:0-24686 GCA_019973955.1 Trichonephila inaurata madagascariensis
TATTCATTGGAGATATTTTTTTGGGGTTACTTAAAAAGAAAACAGACGTAAAGTAAAACTCTCCCAGAACATCAAAAAGAACAAAGAGGAATTTGGGAAAAACCCCAAAAATGATCAAAATTTCCCCTTTTTTGGAGGGCAAAAACATTCATGCAAAGGTACTATGAAAAGGGGAAACCACATTGAAAATTTCATGTAAATAACTTAATTCGATAAAAATTTATGATACTCTGAAATTGGTCACATTATTTTTGAATCAACCGGTATTCGATTGAAACTCTATGATCTTGTATTTTTCATTCCGGGAAAGGTAGATATATGTATGTAAAGACCTTCTATGATTATGTGTTCCTATTTTTCTTCAATAATTCGCTTAAAATATTTCCAACCATTGTGATACTTGCTAAAATAAGCCTTACCACCAAATACGAGAAGTCATTCACTTGTTCTGCAACAGAGAAAACCTCTTAAATTTTCAAAGAGGCTTATATTCAAAATTGAAGTTTCATATATTTTTATAAACTGCTACCTCTCTGTCATACCTTGGAAACTGAATCTCGAACTCTCTACCTTCACTGCTGAAGCCTAAAAAATTATCCTCTATATTTAAGTTAGACGCAGAGTTAAAAATTTACCTTGAAATTAATACATAAACCCAGCTAATACTCGAAATAAAATATTCATAAAGATAAAGAAGTACTTTTTGGAACTAAGAAATAATTCAAATTAAATTTAATGTGTGAGAGTGCTTCACTCAGTTAGGACGCATAATTCGAGTGTTACTTTTACTTAAAATGACATACATTTACTTTTTCAAATCATTAATTATAAAAGTAGCTTTTTCGCTAAATCTGTTGTTCCTATATTTATATGAAAACTTAAAGTTCTGAAAGAGAAAAAATTGCAATTTTTAAGTGTAACATCTCTCTCTCTCTCATCTGAATTAATTACAAAAGAAATTCTTGTTTAGAAAAAAATAATTTTGAGAAATTTAATTCATATTTACTTCAAAACTGAAGGTTATAATTGATTTTGAAGTGGAATGAAATACTTTACATGCAAGCACACGTGTATTTTAAATGTTACTAATGTGAAAACAACAAAAGGGGTGAATGATAATATTATTGAAAATGAGGTTATACATTAAAAAACGTTTCTTTGTATTCGACCACTTTTGTGATATTTTCTTCAGCTGTCTAATTACATTTTCTTATTAACAAACTGTATTTTAAAAGTAAATTGCATTAATTTTTTAGTATTTACATTTAAATACACAGATTATCTAAAAATTAAATTCCTTATTTCTAAATAAATTCGAGTTAAAAGCATTTTCTAAAAATAAGCTTCCGATCACTTTTGGGAACCACTGTATAAATAACTTTATTTTGAATAAAGGAGTTTCATTCAGGAATTTTAATAAATTTCACAGAAAACACTTACGATGTCTAAAACGATATTCAAAAACTAAAGAACCAACTAAACTGTATTTATTTTTACCATCCATCATGAAACATTTGTACAAGGTGTCCCGAAATTCGAAGCCAAGCGGGCACGATATTAAGGCTGTTGCGGAGCACATTTTCACACAGAAAAATGCCTCAATTTTCATGAAAATTTGCAACTTTATAACTCATACATTTGTTAACAATATAGTGTTTCTAAAATTTTAATTATTAATTAATTTAATTAATTATTTTTTTAACACGTAAAAGGACAGCTCATTGAACATTATGGTATAGGAGAAAAAACGCGAGACACATTTTCTACCAGAAAATATGGCTCAACTCAGTCAAAAATGTGAAATACGATAAAATATGTTGTTCTCTAAGGGATAGTGAAGCCAGAGTATAATATTAATTTTTCATTTATTTTATATCTGAAAATATGTACCTAATTTGTGTCCTATTCTTTAACATTAACAGAAGACAACCTTAAAGGGAGGATCATATATGCTCTAGGTCTGGTTACTTTGTGACTGTATGTAGACAGGTTTGGTTACATAGAACGCGGCATATAAGATAACATAAACGAAAAAATCATTGTAAAAATTGTAAACTTTGTGGATATAATACCTAATGATGTGATGGGAGGTGTAAATTTTTCACATTTTCAAAGTACACTATTCATCGTTTAACCAAGTGATAGGGAATTAGTTTTATTTTCCCCAAAACTCTGATGCGACTCCTCCTTTCTCATCGTACCCGATTGACGTTGATTTTCGGGACACCTGGAGAAAATGATTAAGTTTTTAAAATAAATATGGTTCAAAATGCCGAGCTGATGTAAGAAATTTCAGAACAACATGTGACTTAAGGTATCCGAACACGTTGAATGAGCAAATTCGATCAAAACACTTTTTTTTATTGAATACAGATATATTTTGGTTTTACAAAGCATTTTTTGTTGTTGTTTCTACGCTAGCTAGAGGATAAGTTACAATCAATTTTATAAAATTAGAAAAAACAGAAGTGGCTCCTTAATCTACCAGAACTGAGCATTTAAATGGTTCAAAATCTATCATGGCGAGTCTGATAATTTAAAATGTTATGAAAGTACTTCTATAAAACTTTTTGAACCTAATATTTATATTATATTCTTGAGAATGTACTAAAATATTTCTTATTGTATGGACATTTTTTGAGTTATGATTGTTGTTTAAGTAATCGTCTCATAAAGAATGTCACATGTCTTAGAATATTTACTCGATGATTGCTAAAATTTTTAAATTTTAATAAAACATTAAAATTTTAATACATTCTATAGATAAGTGTATTTAATTTGTTTTAGTAATACTTTTGCTGATATAGGTTTATCACTTTTTCCTTTAATTACTTTAAAGTGTTTCAAAAAATATTGCTAAAATTTCACATATACTTGTCACTTTTATAAAATTTAGATAATGTTTTTTACATATTGCTAGTTAAATGTTAGTATTTATCGTTACTGATTCCTAAAAAAAGCATTCATAAGACTTTAGTGTGTAATTCTTTTTTAAGTACTCCGAACGTGTATTCGGATACCTTAAAATATTAAAACTTTTAAAAATAAAAATTAGTTTTATAAAAAAAAACCGTTTTCAATAAATACAGTTGTTATATTAGACTAATCAAATTTGAAATAAAGTAAATGCAACACCTATATTCACTTATGAATTATTCGAAACTTTTCATAAAGTCATTACACATGTATGTACTCCGCAAAACAGGTTTTACTGAAATGTGAGACGAGTTTTCAAACTTTCAAAAAAAGTCACTATGAATAAAATTATGAACGCCCTTATCTTGCGTGTAAAAGAGATACAGCTTTCCAGGGAAAAAAATTCTAAGGGGATAAAATTTTACAGAATTTATCTCGTATTTTTCGGGACGAAATCCTTCATAATACCCCCAGGAAGAATGGAAAATCTATTTCTGTTCTTCAAGATATAATCCTTTCACAAGTACTTTAGGGGGAAAAACTTTGGGGCGATAAATTCCAACTTTCGAAGTAGTTTAGCAAAAAAGAGGTGTGAAATATTCTATGTATTCGTCTTATAAATTCAGTTTAATAGGTAAATTGATTTTCTTTGCAAGTTTCATGCTGCATCTCAAACGCTGATGAAGGACAACTTCTTTGCATCAAGTGTTGTGATTCTAAGGAAAAAAATTCTTTCCAGTATCACCAATTGCAGTTAATAATTAACAGTTTAAAATACAAGGTTTCAAAAAACAATATTTGGGTACTTTTGCATACAACTGTGTGTGTGTGTGTGTGTGTGTGTGTGTGTGTGTGTGTGTGTGTGTGTGTGTGTGTGTGTGTGTGTGTGTGTGTGTGTGTGTGTGTGTGTGTGTGTGTGTGTGTGTGTGTGTGTGTGTGTGTGTGTGTGTGTGTGTGTGTGTGTGTGTGTGTGTGTGTGTGTGTGTGTGTGTGTGTGTGTGTGTGTGTGTGTGTGTGTGTGTGTGTGTGTGTGTGTGTGTGTGTGTGTGTGTGTGTGTTATGGGGTATATATGCAAGTGTTTGTGTATATGTATGTGTATGTGTTATGGGGTATATATGCAAGTGTTTGTGTATATGTATGTGTATGTGTATTGTGGTGTTTATATGCATGTGTTTGTGCATATGTATATGTATTTGTGTGTATATGCATGTGTATGTGTGTGTATGTGTTATTGTGTGTAGGCTTCTATGTGTGTGTTGTATGTGTATGTATGCGTGTATATACGTTTGTGTGTTCATATGTGCGTACGTGTACATGTGCGTGTTTATCACTGGCGTTGCTAGATCTGAGGGGGTCCTGTATCAAAACTCCCTCAGGGCCCATTTTTAGGCTTGGAGCCTTGTTAGTGGGATTGTAGTTACACATGTTGGGGCCCCTGTAGCTAGGGGGCCCCGTATCATTGGATAGCTATGCCCCTGGTGTTTATATGTGTGCGCATACGTGCATAATTGTGTGTGTATATGTGTGGTTGCGTGTATGTGTATGTGTGTATGTGTACATGTGCGTGTGTATATGTACGTGCGTGCGTTGAGTTCCATTCACATCTCTCACAGAAAGGTAACTGCTATTTTTTTCTTAAAGCAATTATGGAAACGCTTATAACTCGAAATTAAATACAATACTACAAAACAAATTAAACAATTGCTATAAAAAGAACATTGTTTAAAAAGCGCACTTCTAACGATTCTTTCCAAATAACCACACCTTGAAAAGAATTTACATTTAAAAAAATTACCCTGCACAAATGTTATTCCATTATTTTTTTCAGCAAATTAAGTTTATGTAGAAAAATAAACTTGGTAAAATAATATTAAATATGCTTAAGCTGTTTTCAACTATGCAGAAATAAATAAATACCAAAATCTCATATTTTCTAAAAAAAAGTAGATTATTGATTAATGACATAAAGTTTGAAAAATTTAATATGCTTGGTTTTCTTCTATTTACATATATTCATAACAGATTTTCATATTTTCCACCAGAATAGGCTAAAAATAACAAATCATTCGATGCTTATGTCCTTTTTCCGGCAGATGCAAACGGTACAGTCGAAAATAATGTATTTATTTTCAAGTCAACTCTTATTTATGTTCCTAATATGTAAATTTATATTTTACATATTCTATTTATATTCTGTAATATTCAAATGATGTTTTCCGATAATATGAAAATAAAATGGAAAACGTCTAGCACTGCATGTTTAATACAGCATTATACAGCAAATGTTTATCTTACTTATCTTTTTCTTGCCTTACTTTCTTGCCCTGTTGGGACTTATTCGTTTAGTTGACTGTTAGAGACATATTTACTCAATAAAATGAGCTTTAATCTTTAACCATTTTACTCAAATCTTTCAATATCAATATCAAAATGAATTGAATATGGAAAAAAAAACATTGTGCAACACCATGCTGAACAAAGGCAACAGAAAACAGTCTGACAAAGAAAAGAAGTGGAAGAAATTTCGGAAAAGGGAATTTTCATGACATAAATATAGAAATCTACCACATCACGCGCACACACACCCAGAAGTTCTGGTGTTCAGAGGAAAAGGGAAAATTTCCATGGGAATAAAGTTACACCCTTGGAAAAAGCCCGAGCGACGCCGGGCTAAAAGGAGGGGAAACAGATTCGTCCGACAAGACAAGAGGTGAAAGAAATTTCGAAAAAGGGAATTTTAATGACACTAATATAGAAATCCCACACGCACCAGGAAGTGCTGACAATGAGAGGGGAAAGGGAAACTTCCATTGGCAAAAATTTGTACACTCGAAAAAACCAATGCCCATGCAAGTATACCCATTTTGCAAGCTCTATAAAGAGGACTTTTAATAATAGAATTGATTCCAGCAGACGCGCTCAGAATGTTTTCTAAATTTGTTCTAAACTCAGCCGTGCTCGAAAAACGCAGTCTAAAATGTCCTTTTCACTTGCTTCTAACGCCTTTCATTTCAATTCCCCTCAGTGGTCACAGTGGGCTAAGCCTTGTGCCACTAAAAACTCGCCATCTAAAAGAGTTGATTCATTTTAATGTACCGAGGCAGAACGTTCTCAGGTTGGCGTTGTGTGGTAGTTTGGAAAAGAGATTACCATTCTTGTCACTTGACCGCTGTTCAAAATTATGAAATCTGTCACCATTGGCCCTCGTGTTGCTTAATAGTGAGACGTTAATAATCACTCATTCACTCCCATTTACTTCATTCCTTTTTAAATAGTTGGGCTCATTTGCATATATTACGGTTTTTTCTCACGACGAAATTCTCGTATTAAATATATTGCGGTAAAGCAGCGCCAGAGATTAGTTTAGGGGAATGCGTGTGAGATATTCTTATATTGTTGCTTTGTAGCATCAGGGAGAAGATTTTCCGCTACTAAAGTGCGAAGACGATTTCACAATGGAGGTGCAGCGGCGCATCCATCTGCAAGTCGCAAACAACTAAAGACAGAAATAAAATCTCTTAACGAATGACCCAAATAGGGATTAATTTCGTCTCAGTCATCTAAACATGCATGATGTAGCTGCGTAACGGTAGGTCGGTGGTTCAAATAAACTCCCCTGACAAGGTCAACAGTATGTCGCCGAAGAAGTGACTCAGGAATTGAACACTAGATGGTAGCATAGTCTAACGAAACTGGTTGATTATGCATTTATTCCATAGAGAGTCTATATAACTAAGACTTTCTCAATAAAATCACTACCACGGATTCGAAACTGCAAAGGCGTACGCGTCAACTAGACCTGCCATCTCAACAAGAGATTTCCCGCAATGTCAACGGAAAAGCGTAGCATCGACACTCAAACCTACTGGAGATGTATAACAATTGCAGTAATATGCTGCAAAAGCAACTGTCAACTGTACAACTTCAAAATGTCACAACAGAAAAACAACTTTCTTCTCTAGGAAGGGGATATGCAACGGGGCCACCTTCTGCAAGTCGCAAACAACAAAGGGCAGGCAGGAACAAAAGTCCTTAACGACTGACCCGAATAAGGATTCATTTCGTCTCAGTTGTTCAAGGCATGATGCACGGAATAGCTGCGTGCTGGTAGGTCGGTGGTTCAAATAAACTTTGGTTTATATAACCCAAAGTACTCAAATTAATTAATTCTATGAAGAAAGAAAATCTTTTGGATATAACTGTCCCTTTCTACAAATGATATTAAATTAAAATTATACTCTTTCTAAGAAGTTCGGGGGAGTGGAGGGGTGGTCTTATTTAATCGATTCCAGTAAAAATCCTTTTAATAATCAAAATTTCCAGAAAAATAAGAACACATTAATACCAAATACTATTATAACATTGATTCTATATAAATTTAAACCAATTCCAAAAAAGACCTTTTTAGTTATTGATATCTTTTGAGACACTATGAATATTTTAATGCCTAATACTATAATTGCAGTACTGATTATTTCTGTTATTACACCATTGTAATAAACCCCATTCCTTAGAGACTATTTTTAATTATCACTTTCTTCTGAAGCACACAAGAAGCTCAATAATCTACATATTGTAATAGGACCTAGTTGATAATTGATCTAAAATTATCCTCTCCTAACATTTATTTTAAAGTTATGTCTATCCAAAACACCGTAAAGGATATTCAGTGATATTTAATCCCTCAATATGAAAACGAAATTCTTTTGAAGTTAATTTTGTGAAAAAAAATCTACTGCCGTGTCTGCAATTACAAAATCAATATTGGATTCATTCTTATGTATTATTCATTATCTTTCTTAGTTTTAGTGATTTAATTATGATTCTCTAAATTAAAGCGGAACTAATTATTTCCACTGCACATACCATGTCAAAAATTATTTCTCCTCTTAATTAAGATATTTCATTTTTCCCTTTGAAATTCGTGGTTGTAAATTAACAGGAAATCTGAAGGAAGTTAAGAAGTAAACTAATTATATTGAATATTTTTCATTAAAAAAGTTGTGTTATATTTTTAAGGGAAAAATGTTTCAAATTGGGTAATCTTATGATCTGCTTCAAGGTACAGTATTCTATAGGACTTTAAAAAAATTTAATACAATTTTTGAATATAATTGTAAATGAAAGACTGGTCAGTAATCAACACATAAAGCTCTCGTAAAAAGAAGATATAAACTAGTTTTCTTACAAAATATGTCAAAATATTTCTTTATTATAATTCTTCTTTTTTATTTAATTCAATAATGCCTTTTGAATTAAATTGATTTATAGCTTATTTCTAATTGATTGTTATGGCAAATTATTATTACTTTTTCAAAGTTAGTGACTATTTTCATGGAATCGTTAAAATAATTTCAATGAAACATGTTTAATTCGGTACATAATCGGCGATATTGTAACAGGATTATAAAAGACATTTACTCACCATGAGCAATATGTCAGTGCCAGTTTCAGCTCATTTCGAGCCCAGGTCGCAGAAGATCTACAGGCCCCCTTGGCAGTGGAGGAACCAAGGGAAATCTAGTTAAGTCCAGCTTATCCGCGCTCTTCCGGACCCCTGGGGGTCCACCCCAAGAACCCAATGGATAAACCTGCTCGACAAAATGTTGTTTGATATTTAATAATGTCGCACCTCAAAAATCCGTACATCATTATATAAGGCAAAGGTAAGAGAAATGTTAATTTTTTAACATGTTAATATTCTTATGCAATTTAATGTAAACAAAGTCTATTCAAAGATATCATAATTAATTTTTGGATTGAGATCTAATCAAATTCAAAATAGGCACCTTGCGCTTTTCACACGCATTCCTTCCTCTGACGAAAACACTTCTAAAAGGCTTCTTTTGGAATGGTGTTCAAACTCCGCTGTCGTGTTTTGCATTATCTCTACTCTGAAAACGGGATACTTTCAATCGCATTTTCATTTTTGGAGACAGCCAGTAGTCGCAGGGAGCCAGACTCTAGCGTTGATAGGATCCAGTAGGTCCTGTACAACTGCAAGATGGAATTCTTTCTGTTCCACCTACAGAAGTTTGGGAGCAAATTTCGCAACCGCTCTGCTTATGATTACACAAAATTGCATGTGCAGAACCTGTACTAATTTCAACTTGTTCAAAAATCTCCCGTACGGTAAAATGATCTTTCATTATCAGATTTTCTACTTTTTTAACAACAGTTGCATTGTGAGCGGTTTGTGGTCTCCCAGAACGCTGGGCACTCCCTACCGACGCGCAGACACTTTGGAATCGATTAAACCACTTCTTAATTTTTGTGACCTCCATAGCATCATCTCCAAACACTTGTTGGATCTTATGAATTGTTGATTTTGACAAAATTTGATGCAGTTCTTCTGCTCCAGTCTTTCCCAGTCGGGAAAAAAAAAACCCAAACAAAACGTTTAAAAAAAAAATCTCTCTCGACTGCCTGCTGGAAACGACTGGCACACTAGAACGAAGGGGGAAAATTCAAGCATGTGCATTAAGCTGTCACCTCCCTGTATGAACAGTGGCAACGCTTTAGAATCTATACTACGTATGGAAAAATTCAAGGTTGGATAGTTTTTGAGTAGACCTTGTACATACTGAATTGTCTAGCTCTTGCGGTTTCTTTCTTAAAACAGTTTTCTATCCTATTATTCGAATTCTATACCTTGTTTTTGAATCAATTTTTCTATAGAAAACAATAAATGATGCATCCTCTGATGTAGAATCCCAATCAAAACGGGGACTTTTGAATTTTCGGGACATCATTTTTTTTATTTCCCTTTTGAAAGTTTTTTGCCACCCAATTTTTTCTTTTTAACATATAGCAGTCCTCGTTGCTACATATAATTTCACACAATGGTCCTTCTTGGAGCCCCGTCTCGAGCTTTTAAATTCACGCCTATAAATACAGGATTATATATATATATAATTTGTTTTGAAAGAAATTTACATATTTCATAATAATTACTATTATCAACAAATTAAAGGCCTACCACAAGGTGACCCAGCAAGTAATAGTCTTGCTAACATTTATTTACACTATTATGAGAATGAAAAAATTAATACAGACTCTTGTTACTTTTTTAGATGCATCGATGACTTAATTATTTTCAGTAAAATAAAGTTGACTTTTCTCCTATTTTTAATTATTATCCACACTACTTGAAATTAAAGACCAATAGCAATATAGAGTCAAAAAACCCTAGATCTCCAATTAAAAGTTGAAAATAATATGCTAATAAGTAATATTTTGATAAAAAAGACGCTTTTGATTTAATGTTATAAAAATGCCATTTTGGGGGATAGTCCCCTTCACTTTTAAATTTTTTTAGAAATATTATTCTAAATTATAAAAAAAAAATAATGATTTGTATCTGAAAAAGTTGAAAGAAATAATATTTAAAAAAAATTCTTTCAAAAATTCCCCTAGACTGTAACTATCTAGCTAATTTTATAAATAAACTTTTGTCTTCAAAATTATAGCTAATTAATTATTATTTTTAATATATTCTTTTTCTATTTAGTTTATAGTATTTAATTTTCTTAATATATTCGTTTAATGAGTTTAGTTTCTAAAAACATATATAGATGGAGCCCTTATTCTTAGTTATGCTTTTTTTTTTTTTTTTTTATGTGCATCGAGTAAGTGCACTTTTTGGGATCCGTAAAACATCGGGTAAGATTTTAGTTTCTTCGCTCATTTTCATTTTATTAATTATGGTCACAATCATGTTTAACCTCTGTTGTAAATTTTTTTTGTTTATACATATTTATTTTTTTGTCTATTTCTCCCGGTTTCCCTATAGTAATTTATTTTCCAATTCTATTCTATTGCTGTTATATTCACCCACGTGGGTTTTGGGCCTTTCCTTGGTTATCTAAAGGTGCTATTATGTCGAAAATTTCCACTGAAAAGGGGAAAGTTGGGTTCTCACAAAACAATTTTTAAACCCTGTCTCACTGCCCAAAACCAGTGACAGCTCGGGAAATCTTAATATTTTTTCCCTCTAGCTAAATTTCTCTTTTTTTGGTTTGTAATGGTTCCATATTCTTGGTTTTTTTGGGTTTTTGATCTGAAGATGTTTTAGGATTTATTAGTCTTCTTTTAATTTATTTACTGCTATATATATATATATATATATTAAGCAGCATCTTATTATGGGATTACTATATTCCTAAATACATATAAGAAATAACTGAAAATCCGTTTTGATTCTCAAGATATGCAATCATGTACCTTTGTTGGATCTCTGCTTGATTGAATTTGATTATTCAAATGCTTAAAACAGAATTATAAAGACATAAAACTTTTGCTTAAACTCGTGAGCGTAAAATTTTCTTTGTCACTTGGAATTATGTGTGTATTCTTACACAGTTTTAGTCTACGATATCATGTGATAAATTATTTCATTAAGTTTCATTCGTATAAATTTATATGTGGAGGGGAGGGGGAAGATTCTTACATTTGAGATTACAAAACGATAGGTTCGGATATGAACATTAATAAATATATATACTCGTATATATAAGCATTGTGCATTATAATGTGGTTAAACTCCCAACAGATTATTTTTAAGTTGTGCATTTTAGAATGAATTTGAAATAATTTTGACATATTACGCTTCACTATCTCTTAATTTTTTTTCTCAATGCCAAATTCTCTAATTCAAAATAGTATACCTTTAAATATTGTATTTTACAAACTTAGTCTTTACTTTTCTTATTCCCCATACCCATTAAGTTTAAAAAAGATTAAATACTAGCATCTTTTAACAGGAATCTAATTTAAAAAATTTTTGACTTTTGCCTTCTTTAGTAATATGTATTTAATCTAATTACGTTAAAACGAAAGTATAGTATTGCATATTTTAATACCTTTACCAAAAAATTGGAGACATTTGAGTTTACTTTTTCTCAGATCTCTACTTTTTTCTTCAACAGACTTATCTCTTCTAAAGTTATTTCAAACGAATAAATAAAAAAAAAGGGAAAAATTCATTAAATATATCCCCCTCCCAATGAAAGTCAAAAAAAACAGCACTCAAATACTTCCAGAATTTAAAAGGGAAATTTTTCATAAAAAAATTTGATAAAAATAACAATCAGAGAAGCCAATACACGTGCTTAAAAAAATCTCAAAAAAATCTACTTTCAAAACATCCCCGTAATTAAAAACGTAAATTTTAATATTTGTTATACATGATGTAATAATTTCAGATTTTAGTATTAATACTTTCCTGAGTTTTGATTCGCTAACAAAACGAAAGTTATCTGAAAGGATATAACATTAAGTTCCCAATATTTAAATTTTTTTGCATTATTATCTTGTTGTAGGTTTTAAAATTCTATTGCCATTTTTAAACCAACACTTTTTTTTTGTATTAAAAAATTTTTATAAAAAAAAACGTTCCTTACTTAAAAATACGATTTTTTTTTTAAAAATTTCCCCCAAAAAAACAACACTCTAAATTCTCATTGCATTAGAATGAAGTTTATACCGAAAAAAATGTTTTTCCCTTTAGAACTAAATTTTAAATTTATGTAATGAATTAATTAATTTATTTCAGTAAAATAAATAGGTAGTTTAATAATCAGGAACAGTACATGACCGTTTTAAAAAAAAAATCGCTTTAATTAACTAATACAAACTTAAAAACTTAACAAAAAAAAATTAACTAACTTCTAGAAAAAAAAAAATTTTTTTTGAGGATTCTCTTCCCCATTTATGAAATTTATTTAAAAAACAAATTTTACAAAAATCCTGCTCCCAAAAACTTCCGAGTTATGCGTTCTCAATAATGCCTTCAAATCTCTTTCTTAATGTTAGATAAGAGTTTTCCCAAAAATTTTTTGGATAATTTTTTTAAAAAAAAATTATTATCAAATTCTGAAAAAAATTTTTAATTAAAAAAATTATTATTTTTTAAAAATATAAATTATTAATAGAAAGGGAACAAAGCATTTGTAAAAGGGCATATACAAATTATTTTTTGATAAATTTGAATTTTGTGTCTTGCAACATCTAAATTTTTAATTTACAACAAAAAAAATTTACAACAATCGAAAAAAGATGTCCTATAAAACGGCTTTTTTACTAATTCACAATTATTAACTTTTTTTATTTAGCAATCAATGCTTAAAAAAAGAAAAATGGGCCTTGGGAAAACCCCGGTGGTTGGGGGCATCGGACTCGATGGGGGGTTTGATGCCACCAAATACCCTCCCAGTACACAGGGTACGTGCCCCGTTAAATCAGTGGGTCCCAAAATCTTGTGGGTTGAATCTCGAGTACAGGGGACTGGACAATTTCCCCCCCCCCCTCAGTCCCATGGCAAAATTTTAGGTAAAAAAGGTGGTGTCGTCACTCCTATAGTCCCCTTTTGGGGGAAATTTTGCCGAGCTTTAAATTTTTTTGTCACCTGTATGGTGCTCAAGGCCAAACAGGCGTACTTCCCAGCCCCTTGCCCCCGATGAACATGGGCCTCGTTCTGACCCCTTTACGGGGGGCATTAACCACAACAACACAACAAAATGGAAAATACTTTTGAACACATTTGGTTTTTTTTTTTTAAGCTTAAAAGTACTGGTTCAAAAAAAAACTTTGTTATATATTATATTGATTAATCTTGGGCATTAATGTATAAAAAATCATACCTTTTTTTTTTTAACCATTGTCAACTTTACGAAATTTTTTTTAAAAACAGCAATAAGTTTTAAAAAGGGAAAAAAATTAAAAAATTTTTAGATTAGAATTAGAAAAATTAAATTTTTAAAAAAAATAAAAACTTAGAAGTGGGTTTATCCATGTTTTACGATAACCGGGGGAAAATTTTTAAAAAAAAAAAACCGATAATTATTTTTAAATGGTTGTAACTCTGAAAATAATGTTAATTTTTTAAAAATCATAGTTGAACCTCTGTGCAGAGGTTTGAGCTATATACAGGAAAAATATTATTATAATAGAAGCATTTTTCCCAAAAGGAGAACATTTGGAAAAAAGTTTATTTTAAGTTAATTTTTTGCCAAAATATTGTATTAAATTATTTTTTTTTGTCAAAATGTCCTTAAAACAATTTTATATATGTATTCTAATCTAAGTGACACTAAATATCATGAAAATTATCCATTTAAACGCCTTTTTAAAATCACGGTTCCGAACGTAGTCGGATACCTTAAGCGTTTCACGTTAAACTTATTTCGCTGTATATTAGCTTATGTATTCAAAATCAAATTCCGAAATAAAATTATTTGCAACGAATTAATATAACGCCTTCAAAAAAATGATTTTGAAATCTTGTTAGCGCAAAATGTGCTTTTCTCTTTTTGAGATTCATATACGACTCCCCCAGTTTTCAATCTTTTATTTTCACTTCAAAATTCAAAAAAATCAAAAAAGGTTTTTGATAAAACGTCAACAAAGATTCGATGAAGTCGGAGAAAATTTGGAAATAATTTAAAGGAAAAATATGCTCTTATATAAAGCTAAAATGAGATTTACATTTCTTTTTTTAGCTCTTCCCTTGCAATTAATTTATATTCTCATCCTATTCCTGTTAACTCATTTCTTTTTTTCCCTCTTTCACCCGCTGCCAAATGCAGAAAACTAGTCTGAAACCACGTATTTTTTTCCCGCCAAATCAATCTATTGGATGTCTGATTTGGCATTCAAACCATCATTTGGCGGCTTTTTTTACGCTAAGTAAATTTGAAATAGACGAAGGGTAATTAAAGGAGAGTAGAATAGAATTGTTAGTGGAAAAAAAAGCACTAAATTACCACATATCCTGAAATAGGTGGTAAAGGTTTTGATTATGGTCGTTGAGTACCTCAAGACGTTATCAGCAAGCTGACTTGTACCACAGAATTTACGGTGAATAAATTTTTTCCTCGTTTCGGTGAGTGCATTTAGGTAATTGCACATTGTACTTTTTTTTTCCTGACTTGGAATTTGATGAAATTAAGTTCTTAGCTAAAGTTATCTAGCGTAGAATATTGATGACAAGTAATCCTACGGTTGCGTGAAGTGAAACTTGTTGAAAAATGTGTTGATGAATGTCTATTTCTTAAGCCTTCTGTTAATGTAATTCTTAAACAATTATTGGCAATGAACTTACATATTATCCATGAATCTATATCAGATATATTTTCTTTAATTTAAGTAGTGGATTTTCCCATGGAATACAACTAATCGAATGGCATTTTAAAACTTTCAACTGATAAAAATTTTCATAATGAATGAAAAAGTTTTTAATCGACTTTTTTTTTGACAACTTTAATTTTTCTTCCGAGCGTTTTACAAGTAATAATAAAATACAAGATATAAAATTTGACAAACCGTAAGAGTGGCAATGGGCTATTTTCGGATTTTTTTCTAATAATCAAGGGGAAATTCTTTTTATGATTTTTTTTATTTCAACGCCTCTTTTTGTAAAGGAACTGTGATTCCTGCAAATGAGTCTAGTTCGTTAAGGAAGTTAGTTCTAAATTAGCTGACCGTGTTAGTCTGAATTATCCTGTGAGAATTATAATTTAGAATATCAGCGTATATCTTGGCATAGGATTCGAAGCCTTATTGTCATTATCAAATCCTGGGAACTCGTGAAGGAAGCTTCATACAAGCATGATAAGTAGGTTTTATCATTTTTATTAATTACGGATAACTCGACCCCATTAGTTATTAGTAACCATATCATAACTGAATATAAATGGAATAAAAATTGTTGAGAGATTTTTAGGTATAACTCTTTTTCTTCAATTGCCCCTAATACTAATGATGGTAATGATGTCGTATCCATGATGGGACCAAGTCAGATAGTACCATGGGCCCAGACGACTGTTTTGGCAATATGTTCAATATTGTCCACACAGAGGTTTGTTGATGAAAAGAGGACCCCTATTTCTTGTAGAACATCAAGAATAGCTGGACAGTCAAAACTTTGAGCAGGTGTTAACTCTGTATCTAAGCAGTTATCACAATTCCTATAAGATCTTCTACCCTCCCTATCAAACTTCATTCCTCTATAATGACATGTTCTTTGCCTAGCAATAGTTTTTGTTATAAGGTGGTCTCCACTTATATTACAGAGTTGATGCTTTACAGGAATCGACTTTTCTCTCAGTTTGAAATTTGTGACAGTATTTGCTTCTAATAATGTGTTAACAAAGTTGTCATTACTAAGATTTCTAGCTTCTCTTGCCAGTTTAGCCCTTAATACTAAAACACGCTTATGCCCCATTTACATGAACCAAAATTGCCACCAAAATACCGGCATAATGATCTCTAGACCCGTTTACTCGAAAGGCCGGTATTATACCGATTTGAAAATCGGATTTGATTTTTGTACCCACTTTGGAGCAGAGTAAATGCGAAGAAAAGAGAGTTCGTTTTAAAGTTTCTCAAGATGTATTGCGACTGAGATTCATTTATTCAAAGATGGTTGCTGTTATTGATTGTGCACATTGGTCCACTGAAGAAATAAGAGCTTTAATTAACATAAGTGGGAAAGAGAAATATAAAAAAAATTTGATTAAACTGTTTGGAAGTGTATAAAAAATTTTTTGACGAATTCAAAAACATTGGATATGATAGGGCAATTCCACAAATTCGTATCAAAATAAAAGCTTCAAAACTTGACCTTTTCGGTGCTAATTTGATATAGAAGAACTACGCGCCAAGTTGTTGTTTGTGTTCGCCAAGATGGTCGATAACATTATAATATGGTTACCTTGATATTTATATCGTTAGTTGATGTGGTTGCCATAGAGGTGATGTTTATTATAATTAACTTTTATTGGTTTTTCCGCGTAATCATTGAAGAATCACGTGAATATATTAACCAATCACCAGATTCTCATATAAACGGGCTGAAAAGAAATACCTGTAAAAAAGCTGGCTTTTCTCCCCAACACCAATTCACCGGCAATTTGTGAGTTTGCATGTGGCAGGGCCTTAGATTTACTACAGAGTTGTTTGATTGCGAAAAAGATTGGTGGATGGAAGGGATAAGCAAAGAAAAAATAAAGAAATTATTATTTTTTTGGAACCAAACACATTTGATCGCTTTATTTCCGAGTACGATCCTTACAAATGAAATCTATAAGGTTTTAGTCTACTAATGGTCTGGAAGCAAGCTGTCGTTCTGCGGAACATAGATTGATAAATTTTCAACTGGACTCTCCTTGCGAGGTCTTTTCCGAATTATCTTAAAATGTCGGGTTAAATCGGTAACATTCTGATATGGTTTCAGTTGTATTTCCATGAAGTCCTATTATATATTTTATAACCGAGAGATCTGGTAATCCAGCTGTCTAAGAAAATGTTTTGAAGATTTGAGGGAAATTATTGTAATAACATAGCAAATCATATGCACCCAAGTATTATATTGCTATAAAATGAAAATTTGGGCTGACACAAAAAGGAAATGTAATATAACGGTTTCTTCTCCGTACAGTTGTACTTCTGATGTACACACGGTTGACATAAGTTCTTACTATCAAATGAAATAGTATTCTATATTAGAACTCCCGGTTGCTAACTCTAGTACATAGTGTACAGGTTACAGCGTAATTCCTAAGCTGCCATATGCGTCTCAGGAAACATCTATGATAGTCGTCAAGACACGATTGAAAACTGGAATCCACTAAAGATTACTCACTCTTCTTCTAATGCTGTTCCAAGCCATCGAACCGCAATAATGGAATTCAATGGTGTACAGATAAGAAGAGTAAGCAATTTAATAACTTATGTGAGCATAGATAACCTTCCCCCCACACACACACGCACTCTTCTACAACAGCAACCCTATAGGATGCTATAGTTGAGTGTGTAAATTCCTTCTTTATCCAGATCATGTTTTGCGTCAGATATGTTACACAACACAATGTTATCTAAATATATATGACCTGTTTTCTTAGCATTCCTTTTTTTGTGCCCTCTAGGACTTACTTTTCAATAAGTTATTGTTTGTTACTTTTTGTACATAAATATGAATTATCATGTTATATGTTTGGTCATGAATTATCTTCAAGTTTTCTGAAAATTTCCTCGGAGTGATAGATCTCACTCTCCTTAAAGAGCATTCAGGACCTGATGATTAGGGGCTTACAACTGTCCCAGAATGTTGCCAATTTAACACTTTTCTGACAATTTAACGACAAGTCCCACACAGACGGATCTTAGTAATTAAAAGATGGACACACCAATTGAATTTCCCATTTCGCAATGATACAAATCTCAAATTGGATAATTGGAACAATCAAATCTCGTCGGTTCATCCTTTTTTTTTTTGCCTCTAAAACTCAGGCGAAATCAGTGTCAGATCCTGATGAAATTGATAATTTGATTGATGAAGTTGTTGATTTTGCCAGACAAATAAATTTAGAAGTGGATAGTGATGATGTTTAAACACTCAAAAACTGCAGTATTCCCACTATCAGGAGCAGACAATTAATCTCACAGAAATGCATGAGCAAGAGCAAGGCACCGAAGAACTTGAGTCGTTAGTTCAATCAGAAGATGGAATAATGGTTGGTAATTTTACTGAAGGTTCAGTTTAATTGAAAAAGGATTGCACACACAGGTTTTAATAAATACATACTCCAACAAAGAGCGTATTTTTTCAACAAAACAAGGAACAGTCGCCGTGGCATGATCGTCAGCGTATGGGATGCAATGGGTCAGGGTTCGATTCGCGAGAGCGGCCCCCCACACACATCTTCCTGTTTTTTTTTTTTTCTCCAATTTATTTTATTATTTATTTTCAGAACTAAATAATTTTATTGTTTAAAAAAGTCTCATTGATTTTTAAATGATATTCTGCATAATTATAGTAACTATTTTACTTTTTTAAAACACAAAACAACTAATAGGTATGATAATAATACTTATAAATAAAAAGTAAAAATAAATTAAATAATAATAAATAAAGTTAAATAAATATGAATAAAACTAAAAACAAATTAAATTATAATAAATAAAGTTAAATAAAAAATAAAAGAAAAAGTTAACTTCGTCTTACATATTTTTTTTTATTATATACAAGAACCTGAGTGATAATTGTCATAAAAACATTCAAAACAATTAATTTTTTGACATGTAGTGCAGTTAATAAAAGAAGAATTATCCCAAGAACAATGTTTTTTTTAATTAACAAGGCTATATTGTAAAAACAGGGATAAAAATAGCAAAAAAATTTTAAGCAATAGTGTAGTAACCAAAATCCGTTATCCTACCGATTTCTCATTTTATTAGAGCATTCTTTGTTTTTAAAAGAATTCTTTCTTCTTAAAAGAATAACACCCGCTCTTTAAAAACAGCTGCCTTCCTCTTGATCAAAATCGGTTTGTTAAAAACGGAAGTAAAATTTTATGGCCATTTAGGTATAAGGAATAATTTTAAAAATACAATTAATTAGATTTTAATTACAGAAGTAATTGTAGTTATACCATATATTAGTTGTTTTCGTGTTTTAAAAAAGTAAAATAGTTACTATAATTATATAGAATATCATTTAAAAATCAGAGTCATTTTTTAAAAAAATAAAATTATTTAATTCTGAAAATAAATAATAAAATAAATTGGAAAAAAACCAGGAAGTTGGCTGCTCGCACGAATCGAACCCTGACCCATTGCATGGTACTCCGATACGCTGACGATCATGCCACGGCGACGTTGTATCAGGGGAAAATAACTTGTATATAAGCTAAGTATGAATTTCGAACGCTATTTTCTCGGAATTGACAGGCCATTCGGTGGGATTACAATGGGGTTTGAATACCCTATAGCAGTACTACTGTTACACGAAGTCTCGTCCCCAAATGAATTTCCTTAGTCGTGCCCTCCCCTTGTTAGTATGTAAGACATGATCAGGGACGTTTTAAGGCATTGGTCAACCGGGCTCAGGCACAGGGCCTCGTCTCGTTCTCATCTCGGCGTAAATAAGACCATGATCCATATAATTTTAACAGTCAAGTCTTATTCCCGGACATATTCTACAAAAAACTGGGAATTTCAAACTATATACCAACTGGCAACAGTAACAAGACTGCGGTATTATGCATGTCCGTCGGCATTGCCTGACCACCACATATCATCATTACTCAATCAGTCAAAAGGTGGCAATCGGTCAAGTCGGTTTGTGAAATTGTGAGTCACTTTTAATTGCACTGGTTAGTGTTTGTACAACTATTTGACAGCGTATAAGTTGTATACTGTCTACTTAAAAAGGTCATAGGTAGGCTCTACATTTTTATTGGGGCCCAGGGCCTCAAAAAACCTAAGACGTCACTGAACTTCGTAAGAAATATGAATTCAATCTGTGCTGCAGATTAGTTTCGTTTTAGAAAACAAGTATCTGAGTCATAAGATTCATAAAAAAAAATTGAATAGTGCACATAAAGGATAGGTAATGATTAAAAATCAGAAAGTATATTGTTTGAGTAATATCGCCTTATGTACAATGTAAACTCATTATGTAATTTATTCGACATTTAACAAACCAGTAAGAAATAGTAATTTGAAATCCTAAAAATATTTTTATTTTGTGTTGAAGAGAGAAGGATTGAACTACAAGCTTCATAGACTAAGAAAATTTGTTTTAAATATGTACAACATACAAACAGTATAAATCGTTAAATTTTAATGTGATTTCAACTACAATACTCGTTTAAAATTCATTTAAAAAAATATAACACACTTTTTTTTCCAACATTAAAAATACAATATTCACTTTTCTTGTTCTTAAGGTATCCGACTACTTGCGACAACTTTTTTTTGAAAAAATGAAGATATGGGGATTTTGGGGGGATTTTTAGGTTTATTTAGTATATTTTAAGCAAAAAATCGTAAAATTGAAAACAGAAAAAAAAATTTATTATTATTAAAATGGGAAAAAACTGGTAAAAATGTACAAAAAATTACAAAAACGGGCCCGCTCTGTACAAAAACTTTTCGAACAAATTCTCAATTTTTCAATTTTAATGTGTTACTTTGTTATTCATGTTTGAAATGAACTTCAGGATAATAGATATTTTCATTTTTACAAAAACTAGAGCCCTCTATCTTAGTGACTATATGAAATTGCTTAAAAAAAACAGTGATTTTATTCACATAAAGGACTGTAAATTTTGAAATAATGCAGTGATTGATAAATCTGAAGAACAAAATACTTCTATACTGTTATTCAAAACATTTACAAAAAGTTTCATTAAATTATTTTCAAAACTTTTTGAGCAATCGCTGTCCGTGTTTGAGTTTTTCGAAAAAAATACATTTCGAGTAAAATGCATTTTAATGTTTGACATCTTAAAGTAAAGTTATGGCATCTTCTTAGTTAAAACACTTGTAGTTTTTGTTCAGTGAATGGAACAACAAAGCTTGGTATTTTTATTAAGCTAATAAGATGGTCTATAAAATAAAATCATAAAACAAATTTGTCAATTTTTGAAAAAAATCATGATTTTAGGGTAGTCGGATAAATTAAATTTCTTTGCGTAAGCTGCTTCAAAAATAGAATTTTTCAAGTCTTACTTGACTATTTTTTAAATTATTTGAAAAAGAGATCACCTTTTTGAAAACTTGGAGAAGATTGGGTAATATTAATAAATTAACTAAGTGTTTGAAATATATTTTCATTATAAAAAAAAATGCAAAAAAGCGTTATCAATTCTTATACTATAATACCTTAAATAATCAGATTTTCAAATTTTTCAGCGAGGATTTTGATTTAATTTTGTTGGTGCATGAAGGATTCTTATTCATTAAAGTCTGAAAATGTTATAGAGTATGATCCCAAAAAGCGGATTTTATACGCTTTATTCTTCTAGACAATATACAATAAAAATCGTTTGACACGTAACTGAAGGGAATGAAATATTTTTTCGTGTTAAAAGATATTGAATAAAAACCCATATATTCAAGGAATTAAGCTTACTTTAGTATATTTTATTTACACAGATATATGCATGTATTAAATAAAAATCAACGAATCAAAAACATTCACGGGAAATGAGATTTAAGGTATCCGACTACGTTCGGAAACGTGATTTTGCAAAAGCGTATAAATGGATAGTATTTATGATATTTAGTGTCACTTATATTAAAAAATGTATGTAAAATTGTTTTAAGAATAGTATCACAGTAAAAAATTAATTAAGTATAATATTTTGACAAAAAATGAACATAGAATGACCCATGTTCAAAATATTCTCCTTTTGTGAAAAATGCTTCTATTATAATAATATTTTGCCTGTGTATAGCTCAGACCTGTGTACAGAGGCTCAACTAGAATTGGTGAAATATATAACTTACAAGTGGGTTTATCCATCTTTTACGACAACAGAGGGGAGAAATTTTAAGAAAAAAACGCTGATAATTATTTCAATGGGCTGTAACTATGAAAATAATGTGAATTTTTCAAAAACTCTAGTTGAGCCTCTGTACAGAAGTCTGAGCTATATACAGCCAAAATATTAGTATAATAGAAGCATTTTTCACAAAAGGAGAACATTTTGAATGTTATTCTAAGTTAATTTTTTGCCAAAATATTGTATTTAAATAATTTTTTTTTTTTTTGTCAAAATGTCCTTAAAACAATTTTATGCATGTATTCTAATCTAAGTGACACTAAATATCATGAAAATTATCCATTTATACGCTTTTTTAAAATCACGGTTCCGAACGTAGTCGGATACCTTAATACAAAATTTTCAAATTTTTTTTAAAAACAAAACATTTATTGAATATTTGGGAAATAATTTGATATTTTTCTTTGCATTGTCTTTCTTAGAATCAAATCTCAACAAATTGTTTGATATTGTCCATTTTGTTATTCATTTCACCATTGGAATGAGCTAAAAATTGCGCATACTTTTCATGATGTTCCTCATTTCAGATGATGTAAGAATAAGAGCTGTGTGAATTATTCATTTCATTTTCATCATCGGAATCTACATCAGTATTATTTTTTTTGAGCTTTGAAAAAACTCCAAAATGTCTGTCAGCCATAAAATTGGGGCCGTACACACATTATCATCATTTGCTGCAATGAATTCTTCTGACGATACAGTAGGACAGTCAATAATACAGAAACTTTCTCAAGCATTTCATTAAATGTCTGTGTTTCCGTATTTTGTTCACTCCCTCTTGTTAAGCGATTTTCATTTTATGTTAAGAAAAAAAATGCATGAAAATACATAGTAGTTTCTCTGGACCTTCGTATTATTACTTGTTAACTGATATTTCGTCTTAAGCGTTTTCGCGTTAAACGCATTCCTCAGTATTAAAAAGAAGTTAAAAGATAAGATAACCAACAAAAATACTAATTCAAGAAAAAGTTATCGATTAAGTCAGAAGAATAATGCAGAATTCGATTTTTTTTTTTAAAAAGCACGTATTTCAATGTTTTAATTCTGTTCCTCTAACTATTCTTTGGCAACTTATTTGTATTCTCATCCACCCCTTAATGATTCATTTCTATTATTCTTCTGCTTGTTTTAAAACAGGGGAGGGGGGGATATTCTTTTGCCACCATCATGTTTAGTTAGAAACCGCTTCTTCTTTTCCAAATCGTGTAATTCAATGTCTCATTTGGCATTCACGTCATTCCTTGGCACCCTCTTTTCTTTTTGCGGCGGAGGAATTTCAAATATAGTTAAGGTAATTAAAGTGTATGAAAGAATGTGGCGAGGATAAAAACTACTGAATTTACTTCAAAATGGGCAATAGAGTTTTGATTATGCTCGTTTGAGTATTCCATAAATTTATTAATAACTGAATTTGGTAATGATGATATTTTGCGCATCTGAATAATTACATTATAACTTTTCTTTCCGTTTTATTAAATTTGATGGTGTTACACTCATAATTTAATTTTTTCGTTTAAAAATATTTATTAAAACTGCATATTTGTGTACATGAAAAAATCGCTTGAACTTAATTAACATACTTATTGTGTTCTGCAAACTCAATGTTATAAAATCTTTACTAAATAGGGTCATGAAAAATCTATTACGAAAAATTTAATTCTTTTTAAGACAAAATTTTATTACAATATGAAAAATTAGTTAATAGAATTAATTGGAAGTTTGAAATAGAGTGTTTAGAAATATAGAATGTGTGAATTGAGTTCTCGATTTTATATAATTATAAAGAGGGTTTTTAAATTTTTAGTGGCTAGTCAAAATTGATTTTTGCATCAATAATTCCGTTTTCGTACCAAATATGGTCTGAAAAAAGAATCAATAGCATTCTCAATTCAATGTCTTATGCGTATTAATTGCATCACATTTTTTTACAATAGTTTTTAAAGAAAATGAACTGGTGCCATTTTGTCTTTAATATGAATAGAAAAATCAAATAAAATGTTTTAATATCATTATACGAATTATTCATGATGAATATAAGAGTTAAATATTTTTATATGGCTATGTAATATCAAAACGCACATTAACCCTTAACATCGTAATTTTTTAAATTTCTATGAACAAATTATATAAGCTAGTTCTCAAGTAATAATAAAAGGGAAAAAACTATATATATAAAAAAATAAAGCTATTTTAAATTGAATTTCAGTCATTTTTTGTTTGTTGCAGAAGTGCAACATTGCGCAGTAGTGCTGTAAATTCAAGCATTTTTTTTTATATGAGGATTTTTTATTCATCATAAAATTTTAAGTTTTTTAACTGGAATTTGTTTCCGTAAATAAACAAGAGGAAGCATAAAAAATAATGGGTTCTTTTTTTGAAAAACACAGTTCAGGGATTTGAATTTTTTTTAAAGTTTGGGA
>BMAV01009975.1:0-137797 GCA_019973955.1 Trichonephila inaurata madagascariensis
AAAGCCGGTAATATTTTGATTAAAAGAAACGTAAAAAAAAATTCTCTCATCGTATGATTACAAGCGAAACAAACAAAAAATTTTTTTTTATTTGGTTATAGGATCAAAAGATAGCTAATGAGCGTTCAAAGTAGAATCTTTTATTTTTGATTACCTTTTCACCAGATGTTATATATAAATCATATCAGTGTAAATCTGTATTTTTCATTATATCAGAAAGTATTTTGTTTTTCATTCCAGTAAATTTAAAATTTTTTAAACCCTTTTTATTTTCGATATGCTCGCCCCCCTTGAAGGGTTATCGCCCCCAGGGGCGCCCCCCCAGTTGAAAACACTGGCCTATCCCAAGTCCATTTGACTATTCCGCGTAATGTGTCACACACCAGGTCTTGCTGTTCATACAACTGTCGCAGGAAAATCCCCCAGCAGCCCAGAAGATGAGCAGGAGAAGCGGGAAGCAGGGACGGAAAAAGAAAGACTTTACCCGCAAAAGTCAGTTACGCAGGTGACCGTTTCAAACCCGCCAAGGCCGTCTGATGAGCCCTGGAATTCTTGCACTGTATAGATAGGCTGGGACGCTTAGCTACGTACCAGTGGTGAGCAGGAGGGTTTTCGTCAAGTTTAATTTCATTTTATTTTTTTGGAAGGAAGGAATTTCCGAATGGGTTAAAACAGGGGACGTTTAGAGATCAAACCCCTACCAGCCAGCTCATCCAGCAGCTTCGTTCCTAAGGCAACCCATGTGATGGAATCCACTGGAGACATACTTGTTTCCTCTGACCGAGCCTAACTAATTTGGATAAAATATCTAGACCAGTACTGTCCATAATTTTTGGCCAATTCTTCAAATACTGGATAGAGCTTCTGCTGTCTGTCAGGATCCAGATACTGTCCTATACACATATTTTCTGGATCATCCTTTTTCCATCTATTAAAGCTGCGGAATATATATAATAGCATAGTAGTTAACAAAAAATCATAATTCTTTTGATATAGATAAAAGATTTATTTTCATCTCCCTATCCTCACAAAATTATCTCGTCCGTCGTTATCTTCGTCTGACTCATAGAAAATGTGAACTAGATATTTACATGTTAATGTCATAACATCAGCCACTAAGGTCACATCAAGGAAACTTACATATTTAATGAGATAATATTAAAAACCCTTAGAAATAAATCAGTATTTGTTGTTTTAAATGGTATATTTATTTATTTACTAGTTGTATAAATAAAAATTTGTTCTAGTTTTATTAATTAAAATTTTCACAATTTGTAACTTATATTTTTTTGTATAATGTTAGAATTTTTTTATAACTGTTATCTTTTTGTAACATACTGTAATGCTATTCGCGAATCTGTAACTAATCCTCTTGGGGTAAATTTATTTCTTTTAAACTGTTTTTCTTTTGAAAACTTTCTCCAGATGAAGAAGACTTTACTTATACAAATGAGGGGTTCTATTTAAGCATTGATTTTTAGGTACGCGAAGTTAGTCGAGAGTTAGTCAACGAGTAATTTCTGAATAATCAATTATTGGCGATTGGCGATTAGGTTATAAGATAGGATTTAATGGTAACGACCGGAGGTCGTACAGCAAATAACAGAATTACGGTGAATTAGGCCGTAAAGTCCAAAGTGTTCTAAGAGTAAGTGAATTAAATTATACTCAAGTATTAAGTATTTTTTTTGTTCAATTAGTATTGTTGTAAATTTCCTATCCTGAGTTGTTTGATTTAAGTTAGTGAAACAAATAATATAAAAAAAAAATTAAGTCAATTCCTACTTAGATCAACAAAGAAAAATTTCATTTTAGCTACTTTTTATTAAATAGTTACAATTAATATAAATATGTATATACATATGACAGAAACCTAACATTAAGTGGTCATTAATTTTTTAATTATCATTAAAGTATCGTATTGTCATCCAAAACAATCGTGTATATAAATTTCATTTCAACTGAATACTTTAACACGTGAGAAAAAAAAACCTTTTCAAGTTTTGACACAAGTCGCCAAAAGGGTCGCTAAGTCGCCAAAAATGATGTCAACGTGGTTGTATTTGTAATTCTTTAAATAATTATTTTTAATCAATTAATTTTTATTAATTATTTTTATATTATTGTATTGTTGTCCAAAATAAACCTGTATATAAAATTTCAGTTCAATTGAGCGCTTTAAAATATATTTTATTAACAATTAAAAATTCCACCAAGATAAATAAATAAATAAATATATAGAGAGTGTGACATAATAGTAGGAATTGAATAAAATAAAGCGGAATTTGAACTAGTCATGGCTGATCTTTACTCGAACCCCTAAACACTAATAACCTTAACGAGGTTATTACAATAGAAATAAATAATTTGTATAGCAGTTGTTCTGTTATTAGCTTTAAATTTCTTCACATAAATACTTCATTTAGAAGGATTATATGTGCACATTTAGGGGTCCATATACTTAAAGTTACGACTAGAGGCTAGACAAGCAGAAGAAAATTCGTAAACCCTGAATCTAACAGCACGTCGGTGGCCAATTGCTTCGATTTGGAAATCCCATCTCAAGCATAATAAAAAATTTAGAAAATCACAGAACAAAACTGGAGATATTATTATAAAAATCTGTTAATCCTTTTAATTTTTTTAAAAAAAACTTAACTGACATATCGATTTAAATAACTCTTAATGTGATTTATTTCTGTCTATTTTTAAAGCCTTAAGAGTAATTGCTTTTTAAAAGGACAATTTTCTTTACAAATGCTTAACATAACATTATAAATCATTATACATTTTATTTGACAATTCTCTATAAATTCTTGTTCATATTTTGTTGCTAAAATAATTTGCTAAATCAAATTGGTGTAATAGAAAATGATTGGAAATTCAGAAATTTGTTTAAAATTTGAAGTAAAAAATGAGTAAGTTATTTTTTTGTTTGTTTTTTGAATTTTTAGTAATTTATTTTTGAACAAAAACATTGAGACCAAACTTAAGTAATCTCTGACTGGGAATATATATATATATTTCTTTTAATACTGAAAGCTCATCGAAATTGTCCTCATTTGCTGAGATTCAATGACAGTGGAAGTAAAAAGAATAATTATATATACTATATATACTATACTATTATATATACTATACTACTATAATTCATCAACTTGTCTCCACTCTCTCTCTCATCAAAAAAAAAGAAAAAATTCCCTTTTAATCTCAATGAAATTACCTTTTAATCCATTTTGCGTTGCAGTTATTCAAAATAAAAACAAGGAAATACCCTTTTGTAAACAAAGTATTTTTGAAACTATATTTAATTATAACGAAAATCTACAAATGTAAATAAAATTATGGATGTGATATAGCTGATACCTTTCAAAGATCTTACATGAATTTCTCTTTCTGTAAATATATTTAAAATATCAATTATTTCTGCATAACTCTTAGTAACAAGAACAAAATTTTGCCGGAAAATTATTTTGGAAGAACAATTGGATTCAATAATTATTATTATAATATAACTATTTTTCTAAGTAAATTTAATAATCTCTAACTTTAAGTAGAGATTAATTTTTAAATATTACTTTAAAATTTATACCTATATATATATGTAGAAGCAAACCAACTCACTCAGCATTACGAGATCTACGGACTTGACAAATGGTAAGCATGTTTCTTTTGTGGAGTACAGATCCGTTAAGAACGGATTTTATGGAAATCGTCTCCTAAGGGGGTTGCAAGCAGTTAAGGTGGTGTTATAGATGAAATTTTCCGCTTTTGAACTAATAAACCTACAGACTTAAAAATTTGGTAAGCATGATTTCTCTCTTAATTAAAGATCCGGTTAAAACGGATTTTGTGGAAATCAACATCCAAGGAGGTTACTAATAGCATTATAGATGAAATAATTTCCATTTTTGAACTGTTATTAAAACCGAATTGAAATTTAAAAAGCATCTTTTCGTTGTTGAGTAGAACGGGTTTTGGTAAAATCGACTTTCAAGGGGAAAGGGTTAAGAGGGCATAGTGTGTGTGTAAATAATTATTTCCATAGTTGAAGTGCGAAACTTACATACTTTAAATTTAGAAAGTATGTTTACTTTGTTGAATAGAAATTCGCTAAAAATGTGTTTTGTGGAAATTGATTTTAAAGTATTAGGGAAATAAAAAGTAATTGTACTTTCATTTTAGAAATTCATGTTTTATTCTTTTTTATTCAAGAAGTGTTGTACCGGGTTCTATTCGGGCTTCTACCAATCTTCTTGGGGAAAATACTCTTTTTAACTGTGATTTTAATTGAAAACCGCTTTTCGTAGAGAGGACTTGATTTTATGTAAATGCAAACTTCTATTTAAGTGCTAGTCGTGGAGTAGGAGAGATGATGGTTGAAAGTTGATCCTAAGCGGAAAGCATAGTGTGAGTGACCGGTGGTCGCAGTTCATAATTTTAATTCCAAAGGGAAGGATTAATAGAAAGGTGGAAGTCACCCACCTTACGGCTGACGATTTAGCAAGTTGGCAGCAAGAGCGTTTAAAAGAATAAAAAAGATAAGTGTTTTTTATATATATATATATATATATATATAATATTAATAAATTTTCTTACTCAGTGGGTTTAGTTATTAGAGTGCATTCTCATTAATTCTCATAAAATTTCATAAGTGCTAAAATCTGAATAAAAAGTAGTTAGCTTTAGATCATGCCTGTTTCGTACCCGAACCCTCTCACATCCGCGGTCGATGGACTGCGACAGTGTATAAAAAGTTTAGAAAATGTCCCAGCTCAGGAGTTGTCCTCACCGCTTGACCGAGGTTCAAAATTACGTGGTCCATCATCAATAGCTCTCTTGCACAGCTTCATAGTGCGAAATTTATAAACACTCACTCTCAGTCATTATCTACTTTCTTGTTGTAAAATTCATCTCGTATACACATGAATTCTATAACAGAGTTAATTCTGAAATGTAGTAATATTTTATCTAAGGTCGATGGGTTTGGAATTATCGCAATATAGTGATAATTATAGTACGCGATAGCAGCAGCGCTCACGGAAGAATTTTTCAAGGGTGGGGCCAGGGTCGAAAGTCCACTATTCTCGTATCCTGCTCCAATACGCCACCCAACAAATTCTTTTGATTTTGTCGATTTTCGGGAACAAAAAACAGTAACAAATTAATTATTGAATGAATGATTAGCATTAATTAATAAAATTAATTATTAATAACAAATACTTAATTAAATTTTACTTACTATATGCATAAGATTATAATCAATCGAAAAAAATCAAGGGCTTAAAGGGGGATCCGGACCCGAGGCCCCTTGTGTGCGTCACTGCTCGATAGTGATTTTTTTTATTGGAAAGAAATTTCAGGTTCAGGAACTTCAGATCTTTTACTGTGGCATAACTTGTTATGGAAGTTAATGCTGTGATTTTTATTGACGGATTAATGTTGCATAAATGATTTTTCCACAAACTCTTTTTTCGATGCATCAAATTTAAATATTGTGTGTGTGTGTTTGGGGTTTTTGATGAAATTAAATCGAGTTTTTATGAAATAATGTAAGTATAATGTCTTAAAATTTCCAGTCAGATTATATTAGTTCTCCAACAATGCTCTAGAAATTAGGTTTAAGTCTCTTACCTTGATTAGAAAAAAAATCGCTTCATCGCTTCATTAGAAAAAAATCGCTTCATTGTATTACATATTTATTTCATTATTAATTAATTTGATTTCAAAGTAAGTTTCATTTAAGTACAGGTTTAAAAATTTGATGTTAAAACTCACATTTTTCAGATCCAGTATATGTATTAGGGGGGACAGAAAACAGAATTTTCAGAATTTCAACCTACCTATACGAAAAAGATTTTCTCTGATATGCAGATAAACAGAAAAATAAAATGTAAAAATTACTTTTTTATGTTAAGTATTGAAGCAAGGGAATGAAGTTTAGGTATTTGAATTTTTTATGGTAAAAAGTCAAAGCTGTTTTTGTCAGCGTGAACCGTACTTTATTTATTTTTTAGTATTTATTAACATGTATTGCGATGTGAAGACACATATTAAATAAATACGAGAAGACAAAACATCAGTTACATTTAACAATTTCTTTATATTTATGTAATATTGATTTAAAAAAAACTTACTTTTTAAATTGTCTGTGCAATTAAAGAAAAAAAAGGTAAATTTATTTTTGACGCTGTGAGGAAAGAGGGGGAAAATTTCGCAATTGACTTGCACTACAGTTTTTAATTATCGGTAACCATCGCTTTGGGATATTAAAATTACCGGAAAATAATTATTTTGAGTCTAAAATCATCTAACTAAAACCAAGCATTTCTTCATTACCTTCATTAGCAATTTTCAACATGGTATTTATTTTTCTTAATTTATAGTTTCAACATTTTTTTCCGCTCAGGTAAGTTACGATCATGTTTTTTCCCCTCCAACCGGATTTTCCCCCAAGCGTAAAAAGGGGGTAAACGTTAGGGTAGCAAAATTTGCTTTGGAACTTACAAAAAAATTTTCAAAATGGGAAAATTTTTATTAAAGAAATGTTAACGATTTTAACATGTTTCCCCCTTCGCCTTTTTTTTACCTAGTGTAAAAAAAATTTTGGGAACCTTTTGAAATTTTTGGGATACAGAAAAACCAACACATTAGTCCAAATAAAACCCCAAAACCATTGTCCCACAACCCCCCCCTTAAGGGCCCACTTGAGAACGAAATATATGTCCACTGCTATTAGCTCGACTACTCCAAAACCAAAACTGCCACTCAAAATACAGAAGAATCCTCTCAGCATCATCCTAAATTCGTATTGGTTCTTCCCCCTAATAGTCAGGATTCCTCTTGTTTGCACTGGCAACGCCAACAAGTATGGGAGCCGAGCTGCCCCCAGACGGCACTTTTGTCCAAACAGATGGCACAACCGACGTGTGAAGACAAACACGCGTATGAGTCTTCTACGTCACCTGTTTCAATAGTCATTCGTTTACTCAAACCGTTTCGTGTTTCTAGCATTGTGGCCACTTATCGGAATGATGTATCTTCTTTTTGGAGGGGGATGGCTTCTTTTTCCTGCTTTTATTTTGCTCTCTTAGTGCAGCTCCAAGTGGAGGGTTTTTCCATGGCTTTTTGGGGACCGGGGGCCACTGTTGAATATCAGATTGAATCTCTTGATTCAGGTTTTGAGTCTCGAGTTTCTGAAAATTACTGCGCATTTGAATTGACTGGGAATATATTTTAAAAATATATTTTTGTGCATAACAATAGGAAATGAAGATAAGTAATGAGGATGCTGAATTTTTTTACAATAAGTATAATTTTAAAAAAAAAGGGGGGAAATTTTTTTCAGTAAATATTTAAGGTTTTGGGGAAAACCGTTTGCCATATTTGTTTCATTTTTATTTTTTTATTTGCCTTTACCTACACGCGTTTCACTCGGTATTTCATGTGATAATGTATGATTGTATATATATTTTTAAAGTTATTAATATCTAAGTTTTAGCATCAAGATTGGATTCAATTAAAAAACATTTTTATAGCTTCTTGATTCACAAAAAAAAAAAAAATTAATTTTTGAACAGAATATATTTATTTTTGCCCCTAATCCCCCCCAGGAGTCAATGTCAGCATAATATTTTAAACTACCCAGCTAGTGAAGAGAACCATGCTTACCAACTTGTTTAAAAATAACGAAAAAAACGCGACTTTTATCTATAAAGCCACAAAAATTATTTGGGGGGCATTTTAAAAAAACGTTAATTGCATATCTCTGCTCAACAAAAGAAACTTTTGCTTGACAAACTTTAAGTTAACAGGTAAATTTGCTCAAAAAAGGTAAGTTTATCTATAACCCCCGTAACATTCCCCGTGGATGTTTAATTCCCCAAAAATGTTTTTTTATTGCCAATTAAAAGATACCAAATGCAGTTTTTTTCCCCAAAAGAGCTTTTGAGCCTTTTTGTTTCATTGGATTTCACTTTTGCCATACCTAACAACCTTCTTTTGGAAAAAATTTTTAAAAAAAAAAATCCCTAAAATAATTTTAAGTTTTTTTTGGGGGAAAAATTTTTGGCCCTTTTAAGCATCAGGGGGAAGCTCCCGCAAAATTTTGGAAATGGGGTTTTAAAGTCGACGGTTTTAAAGGCCCCACAGTCCATTTGAGTGGTCTGACGTTTAGGAAAGGGTTTTTGCCTATGTGTTGTTTTTCATTACCATGGTTCAAATTAATTCAGGCCAATAATTTGGGTTTTCCGGGCCCCCACCAAACCGAAACAAATACCACCAAAAAAAAAATTTACCCTTTTCAAAAAATTTTATTGGAATTTTGGTTTTTGACCCCCATAAATTTTTTTGCACAAAAAAACCCTTTTGAAGTAGATTTTTAAAATTCTTTTCCCATTTATTTATTTAAATGAATCCTTGATTTTTTATCCAAACTGAACTGTGATTTAAAAAAGGATAAAGGAAAAAGTTTCATTTTTTAAAAAAACATGCATAAAACAAGGACATTTTAAAAAATAATTATTTTAAATATTTTAAAAAAAAAAAATTAAAAAAATTTTTTTAAAAAGTTTTCCCCTTTTTGAAAATAAAAAATATTTTGCCTATAAGCTTTAACCCCGCTAAAAGGTCAAATAGAATTTCTGAAAAAATTTACATTTTTTCAAGTTTTCCCCAATTGAAATAATTATTGGCGTTTTTTTTTAAAATTGCTCCCCCTGTTGTCAAAATATGAATAAACCATTCTGTTTTTATATTTTAAAAAAATTTAGTTGAGCCTCTGTGAGAGGTCTGAGATATATACAGGCAAAATATTATTATAATAGAAGCTTTTTTTATGGAGAACATTTTAAAAAAAGATTTTTTAAAGTTAATTTTTGCCAAAATTTTGTATTTAAAAAATTTTTTTTGCAAAAGGGCCCTTTTAAAACAATTTTTATACATGTGTTCTAATCAAGGGCGCTAAATATCATGAAATTTTCCCGTGCTTTTGGAAAAACAAGTTTGAACGTAGTCGGATATCTTAAACACTTATTTAGACTCAATTTCAATTCTGTTCTCCATAGTTTTAAATTATTTATTTTAAAGTTTCTTTATTTCCTTAAAACATTTTCTTAAGTGTTATTTTTATTTTTGAAATAAGGAAGGAAATTTTTCATTTTTGATTTTTCTTATCCTTGTTCACTTTCAAAAGGAGATTCAAAGGACTAAAAAAGGATAGCGATCATAAACTTTTTATGTATTCAGATAATTGTTTATTAATTAAATAAAAGTAATTTTTTTGTTTTGCTTTTAAAAAATTAATCACATGCATTTTTTCTAATAAACACACAAACAAAGCATTCATCGCACGATGCTTAAAACGCGGAAACAGAGCCGGGCCATAGTCTACTTCAACTTACCAAATGATCACGGAAAATAATATAGCTATTGAGAAATACTTTTTATGTATGATTCTACAATTCCTGGATATCAAAGAATCTACAAGACTCCGTTTTCAGAAATCCATCTCATCCCATGGGCGTTTCTTAAGAAAATGGTGTTTGATTTGTGAGTGTAGGTGTATCATATCTAGAACAGTAATTAAAAGTGATTTGTAGCTTTTTGACTTGGTGCTCTTTAAAAATACCAAATATATTTGTTTATCCGACTATTGTTGGAACAGTATTTGCATAATGTAGTAAATGAACATTAGATATTTAGGCACTTATATTTAAATGTATATAAAACTGTTTTAAGAATAGTATTGCAGTAAAAATTATTTAGTACAATATTTCAGCTAAAATTAACTTAGAATAAACTTTTCAAAAATGTTCTTTGTGAAAACTGCTTCTATTATAATAATATTTTACCTGTATATAGCTCAGACCTCTGTACAGAGGCTCAACTAGAATTTTTGAAATATATACCTTAGAAGTGGGTTTATCCGATTTTACGACAACAGAGAGGAGAAATTTTAAGAAAAAAACGCCGATAATTATTTCAAATGATTGTAACTCTGAAAATAATATGAATTTTTCAAAATTCATAGTTGAGCCTCTGTAGAGAGGTCTTAGCTATATACAGGCAAAATATTATTGTAATAGAAGCATTTTTCACGAAAGGAGAACATTTTGAAAAAAGTTTATTCTAAGTTAATTTTTGCCGAAATATTGTATTTAAATAACTTTTTTTTGCCAAAATGTCCTTAAAACAATTTTATACATTTTTCTTGATCTAAGTGACACTAAATATCATGAAAATTATCCATTTATGTGCCTTTTTAAAATCACGGTTCCGAACGTAGTCGGATACCTTAAGAGATCCAATAACTGAATAACCAAGTGAATAAAATATTACAAATTGAAAAGAAAGTTTTCTTCTTTGTATTATTCAAAATGATGTCCGCTTTGATTTCTGTTGCAATTTTATTCCCCAAGAGGGAATTACCTAATGTTTTTCTCTGTGCTTATAGATAAAAATGGAGGTGTCCATTACTCTTTTGGCGATTGGGTGATATGAGTGCGAATACAACGAAACATATAATTATAAGAGAGTTGCTACGTGTGAGTATCCATATAAAATAAATATTGTAGATCGGGGTTCGAGGATTTTATGCTATCGTTCTCAAAAAGCAAGACAGTTCTTCAGGAGTGAGGAAAACTTATTGCAGAAAAACAATACTTGTAATACAAGATTCAGCACTAAAATTTGAGTAGTAAATCCCAAAAGGTCTTTACACCTTCCACAGCCCTCAGACACAACTATCAGTGTCTGAAAATACAAATACGTAATGTTTAAGATTATTCGCATGCACTCGCTCGATAGCAACTAATCGCTAGTCGACTCTTCAATGGTCAAAACAATACTAACTCAATTTCAGCGAGTGTCTCCTAGTTATAGACTTCACGGATCTTTCTTGAAAGATTCACTTACTTCATAAATCGTGATTTTTGTAGATTTCTCCAGCGATTTCCAGAATCATCCATATTGTCACCAGAATGAATGCCAATTTGGTTCCATCGCCAACATTTCGCCAAGTTTCCATTGAATCGACATTATAATGTAAGGAACGGCGTTGATTGCGAATATTACAATTTTAACACAAAATAAAAACAACATAAATACACACATCCAGATATAAATTATTTACACTATTTTAAGCTCACAGAATTTGTAACACTATAGTTAATAAAAAAATCGTCATGGTTTGAAGTTATGTGTAACGAATTTCAATTTATTGATTTTTTATTAACGTCGCACTTCGAAACAACCTTACGACTGTTGTAGACGAAATTCTTTAATTTGAACGACACCTGAGGTAAAAAATCCTTCTCCAAACTTCCACACCTTGCCAACAAGCCTCGACTTTGAATTTTGACATATTCAATGTGCCTCGATTTATTTCTGCCCTTTACATAGCTGGTCTTCAGTGTCATCAAAACTTGTAATAAAATTCTAACACTGTTCGTTGTTTGAAAGGAGTTGAAGGGCAACAACTTGACATTTCTGCTCTTTAAAGATATTATTTCAAAAGACAATTTTGTCATTTTTATTTAAAAAATGTTTAGGAGAATTATATGAAGCTGCAGAATATCGAGTTAATATAAGAACAAAGATCTATTCGTTTTAAGAGAGACTCCTGTAAATTTAATCTATTTTTCTGTGGATTTCAGTTACTGTATAATGCTACATAAAAAGGGATTGAGTTAGTTTATAAATGGATACAATAAAACTTGAGTAATTTATTCAAATACCTCTGGGAAGAAATTTATAAATGCTTATAATATATTTTGTCTTGAGTAAAATATGTTGCAAAAATATATATTAGATATATTATTACTTATAATATAAACTACTATATTGATATAATAATATATATTTTCACTAATATTATTCAAATTACAACAGTGCTTCTCAAACTTTCTATACTTGCGACCAATTTTCAATCATAATTTTCCTCGCTCCTCCTCCATATAATAACAATATATTGAATTCAATAATAATATACTTTGACGTAAAGCTACAATACTACTCTAATTATAAACCATACAAATTATCAAGATAAATGTTAAATTCTGAATATAATTTTATAAAATGCCCATAGGATCACTGGTAATTAGTAAACTTGTTTTTAACTTAGTACTGTTGAATTAATTATGAAACACTTTGTGCAGTACTGATACATTTATAAGTGTATTATGTCAATGTAAATGTGTGTTTTATTTTTTATTATGTCTGAACGCATTTTTTTTGCTTGCTTTCAGTAAATTAATAATTTTTAAAAAATAATCTTTTATTTTCGACTTTCTGATAGCTCCCCCCCCTTGTAGGGTTATCACACACCCCGAGGTAGGGGCGCCTCACAGTTTGAGAAACACTGAATTGCATTAATGATATATTACACCAATTTGAATATATTGACAGATTTATCAGCGATTTATCAATAAAAGGATTAATCCTTGAATTCTTGATAAATTTATTGACGATTTCTAGTAAGAGAATATCATGATAGCTTACACGTGCTTGACTAGGTGGCTTAAATTTTTCTCCGAATACTTATGTAATTTCTAAAAATAACTTATATTCCCCTTCACTTGAACAGGTGATTATATTTTTTATATTACATCTTTCCTATTCTTCCTTGCATATTTAAGTATGGAATCTGAATAATTCCCTTTTTTGTATTTTTGTTCTTGAGCTAAGCGCACGCTCAAAATAACTCTCCAGATGCTAAAATTAAGTAAATGATGATGTGAACGATGTCAAAAAGTGTTTTTTCTGTCACAACTACGAATTGCAAAATGTGAGACACATATATATATTATACACATATATACAGAAGGTCTTTCACACTTTAAGGAAACGATTTTGTAATTCGTTTTCTCTTTTGCATTTTGAGATAAAACTTTCGAAACTTCAGAATAATCATCTGAAAATGTTTTCTTTTGATAATAATATATAAAATAAAAGATTTATTTTAAAAATGGCTCCTAAAATTGATATATGGCTGAAGGGTTGTAAGGACGCCCCCTTGGGTGCTCTTCTCCTAGCGTAAGCTAGAAGTGTAGGAATAAATGAAGAACCAGAAGCTGCCATCATCTTAATATCACTTTATTAAGATAACTTAAACCAATAACAGATTAGATAATATTATGATATGTGAGAGAATCTACGTTGGCGAAACACACAATATATAATACAGAAATAACGTAACCCGGACCACTTATCAATAACTAACTCGCCTAAGCTCAATTTCAATGCGAACACAGATCCGAATATTTAAATGGTTACTCCTACCTTAATGTCCAACGAAGCCTCAATCTATCTGATCCTAGCTGAAGTTGCGGTTCACTGACGTGCAATGGTATGCACCTTGACTAAGGGCTCTCTGTCACGGGTAACTTCTCTTGACTGTCACTTAACTTCTTGAAATACTCTTCACACTTGCCACACGAACTAACATAACACTCCCCAAATGCCACATCCCTTACTTTAAATTTATGTTATTTAAAAGCTTCCTAATTAGCATCTTTCATTCACGTTTTACTTCCCGAGTTGGTTGGAAAAGAATTGCCACATTTATTCTGGCCCCGAAGAACCCAAATGGACATGTTAATGAAAAAACGCGTGAGCCCGTCACAAGGTTACGTAAATGCGCTTTCCGAGGAAAGAAATATTCGCATCCAAAAATTATAAAGAGGTGTAAAAATCTCTATTATTGCATTTCAATTAAAAGTATTTATAATATATCCTATTTAAAAAAACAATAATAAAACTTCTAGCTGGAAGTAAAAATGAAACATGACCATGAGAGAGAGAGAGAGAGAAACTTCATCCTAAGACTATTGAAACGAGGGTAGCTATCAAGAAAGTGAAGTCTCTGATTGTAAAAAAACTTCCACTGACTCAAAGATTAACTGCATTAAAACTAAAAATGTTTTCCAGCACTGTAATTAAAATCTTTCATAACGATTTAATGTTTAAAAAGACGTTTAAACATAAAGTTCGTCTACTTTTTCAAAAACAAATTGCTGAAAGAAAAGCAGATTGTAGAAAATTATATAAAAAATACCTAGCTTCTAAAAAAATGAAAACTTTTGGTAACATTCGATGAGCCATGGGTATATTTAAGGTATCCGACTACGTTTCGAACCGTGATTTTAAAAAAGCGTATAAATGGATAATTTTCCTGATATTTAGTTTCACTTATATTAGAATACATGTATAAAAATTATTTTAAGGACATTTTGACAAAAAAGAATTATTTAAATACATATTTCGGCAGAAGTTTAACTTAGAATAACCCTTTTACAAAATGCACTCCTTTTGTCAAAAATGCTTCTTCTATCATAATAATATTTTTTCTGTATATAGCTCAGACCTCTGCACAAAGGCTCAAATAGGATTTATTGAAAAATTCAAATTATTTTCAGAGTTACAACCCACTAAAATAGTTATCGGCCTTTTTTTCTTAAAATGTCTCCTCTGTTGCCGTAAAACATAGATAAACCTACTTCTAAGTTATACATTTCAAAAATTCTAGTTGAGCCTCTGTACAGAGGTCTGAGCTATATACAGGCAAAATATTATTATAATAGAAGCATTTTTCACAAAAGGAGAATATTTTGAAAAATGGGTCATTCTAAGTTTTTTGTCAAATATTGTATTTAAATAATTTTTTTGTAAAATGTCCTTAAAACAATTTTATTTCATTTTCTAATCTAAGTGTCTCAAAATATCATAAATATTATCCATTCATACGCTTTTGCAAAATCACGGTTCCGAACGTAGTCGGATGCCTTAAAATCTTTCATAACGATTTAATGTTTAAAAAAAACGTTTAAACATGAAGTTCGTCTACTTTTTCAAAACAAATTGCTGAAAGAAAAGCAAATTGTAGAAAATTATATAAAAAATACCTAGCTGCCACAAAAAAATGAAAACTTCTGGTAACATTCGATGAACCATGGGTATATTTAAGTGACTGTAGTAAAAGCTAAATTTTCTATTGCTCGGGAATGACCATACGAAATGGCTTCGTAAGTGTACGAAAAAGTTTCCAAAGGATTCATGATAACTGCAGATTTTTGTTATATTGGCAAATTAAAAATCAAAAAAGTCTGAATGAAAGTTAAAATTAATTCACTCTATTATCAGTAGAATATTTTAGAACCAAGTTTTTATGAAGAATTTCTAACCTTATACGGAAAGGACATTGATAAAGATGTGCTTCATATGGACAAAGGCTTTAGTCACACGCCTGTCAACTGCCGCTTATATAGCACGAAAAAAAATCAGAAAAAGAAATAGAGTGTATCTCATTATTTGATGAAATACGTCCAATGTGCTTTTGGTTTGTTAAAAAGAGTCATAGGAAAACGGCATCCAAGAAGAACACTAAACAAACTTTCTAGCTAGAGCTATTGTCAAGAAACATGGCTATGAGATAGAAGCCAATTGCAACAAAATATATGGTATTTATTGATAAAATAAAATTAACTATCAAAATCATTTTCATAAAAAAAGACCGACCTTCTGTATTCATACTTTCACAACAACTTTTTAGGGTTAAACTGTGTTTCATGATCTTAAACAGAAAAGAAAGAGTTACTACTTACTATACTGTTCAGATTAATTCAAATTAATTCAAATATACTGTTCATATTTTTCTTGTCTGAGTTGGTATGTGGTTACTGTTGATGTCTGAACCACCCCAAACCCGTTATATCTGCCTTCAGGTAGTTTGACAAATCGACTTTGACTATAATTTATTCATTTTAATGTATCGGGAGCTCAGTTGTGAGCCTTTCAGAGGGGCAGCTGGTAATTTCAATTTTGCGTTCTGTATAAGACGTGTTACTTTTACTTGTTCAAAGAAAGGATATTAGTCAGAGGAACCGTTCTAAAATAAATCGCTCTCAATGAACACACTTCTATGACTGTGAGATATAGCTATGACAATTGGTGTGATCAATTTACGTGTTTTAAGAACATTTCAAAATTCTAGATATCGTCTGCAAAAAAATGTGGGTGGAAGTGGGAAAACTACTCCAAGAATTGATAAAATTTTAATAAGAAATAGTAAAATAAATAATACAAAGATAAGTATAGATCTTTGGAGGGATTTATTGGATAATGGTGTTCAAGTGAGTACTTAAACAGCGCAGAAAAGGCTTTTGGAAGGTGACCTTAAGGCAACAAGACTGGAGAAAAAACTATTTCTAACTCAGAGAATGATGAAAAAACGTTTAGCATGGGCCAAAAAATACCGATCATGGACTGTTAACGACTGGAAGAAGAGGATTTTGAGTGATGAAACATTTTTTGTGCAGGGATACAAATCAAGTGTAGTTAGACGAAGTGAAGTTGAAACTTTGTTACCAGAGATCATGTGAAACAGATTGTAAGACATCCTTCTAAACAAATGATTGGGATGTTTTTCACAACAGATGGCCTTGGAAGCTTAGTTCCTCTTCAATACATGATGAATTCTGTCAAATACATAGAAATATTATGCAGTAGGATTTTTCCATTCATGGAAACATTTTATGAAACATTTCAACATGACTTAGCCCCTTGTCACAATTCGAAACTGGTCCATACTTTTACGCGGAAAATGAAATAAAACTGCTCGATTGGTTTGAAAATTCCTCACACTTAAATCCTATTCAAAACTGAAGGCATATTCTCAAGAATCGTCTCACTAAGATAAATCGCACAACAACAGAGTAAATGATAAATAGGGCTATACTAGAGTGTTTCTAAGATGATGAATTGAAGAACATGTGTGCTACTCTAGTGAAGTCAATGCCAAGACGGGTTGAAAAGGTCATTTCTGCTAAAGGAAGACTTACTTCGTACTAATATACAGATTTTTCAGTCTATTTAAGGCATGTAATGGTAAAAAGCTAAGGTTTTAGAAAAAATCACTTTTTTTCCCGTTTGTCCCAATTAAGTCGAACAGTATAGTATAATATTTTTGAGGGTGTATATTACTTTCTATTGTAAAGAATGATAGAAACTTAGAACATTTCCCTTGTGTTAGTAAATATTTTAATTGTATACCAAAATATCGGTCTTAATATTATTTAAAAAAAAATTACGAAATGCTCATCTGAATATTTAGTACTTATAAAAGTTAATTTAAATTTAAACATTATATACAATTCCTTTTGTGAAAATAAACACCAAAGAGTTCGTCATTTTCTCGTTTCATTTAGCATTCCAAAGCGATCAAAGGAATTTAAATGGTAATTTAGTTTCTTAATTCTGCAGATACCCCCAACGGTGTATTTAAATTAAGATACTTAATGATGCATTAACCACTGAATTATTCTGCGTTGTACTTTTTGTGTATCCAGTTAACTGTTGGATCTAATTATTGACTGCTTCTGGATTTTTTATTTATTACAGAAGCAATTGAGTGATACGTTAACGAAGAAGTTTTTATTTAATCGCAGACATTTTTTTTATGATAATCAGTGGAAAAATAATTGAAAATAAGATGAAAACTAACTGAAAAAGAATGCTCGCAAAAAAGTTCTCGCAAAAAACAATGATTCACAGTTTTGGGGTTTAATCCTTCAAATTGAATAGCAAATTATCAAGTTTTTTCCCTACTCGCTATTAATTACAATCCTTAAGAAGCATAAAAAGAGTTTAATTTTTTAGCTGAAGGCGAATAAATTATAATTTGAAGTAAATGTGGCAACAAAAAATATCTTAAGTAATATCTTATTTTATGTAATTTTTTTTTTCCATCGTCACCAAACCTCATCAAAAGAACAACAACAAAAAAAATCATCAGCACCGGAAAACAGCAAAAGGCATTATAAAGAAATAAAACCACGAAAAAAAAAAGGTTCTATTTATTTGACATTTAATATTCCGTACACATCTATTCATCGCACCATAAAACCCACAGCATTTACTTAAAAAGCGAAAGATTTGAATAAAATAAAATCTTTACCCGGTACTTAAAAAAATGAAATAGAAGAATAGCGAAAACGGAATAGGGAAAGAAAAAAATTAGGGACAAAAAAAAAGGGGGGGGGAGCATTTATTCGTTCTCACGGCGAAAAAGAGATAATGATATACATGATTTTGATTCTCCCAACCTACAGAGGACCACGAATATTAAGTGGTTTAAAATAAAATAAAACAACAAAGCAAAACAGAAAATGGATCGCGCCAAAAAATAAATAAGCGGAAAGGATGGAGGTTTTTGGCATCCTAAATCTTCAAAAAGTGTTGGGGGCTGTAATCTCCCGCGATTTGTCTTTGGCGAGGTTTGGGGATTTTGAATCCACCATTTTCGGAATTGTGGCGGGTTGTAAGAGATCTAAGCATGCTAAGTAATCCGCGCTCGGCATTTTGGTTAATAAAACCGTTTTTGGAGAGGGGTGAAATGTGTATTCGGGGGGCTTCCAAGATGGTTGGAATGGGAACATTAGTGGTGTAGTTAGAAACATGAATTACATTATTATAATGAAGTTTGAATTATATCATTAATTTTTGCATTCTAAAAATTGATATTCTATTAACACATCGATATTAATCCTTGGTGGGACCTAAGTTGTTCTATAAAAACAAGTTGAAGTTCTACACCTTCTAGAACAGGGGTGTCCAACCCAAATGACCTTACGGGCCACTTCGGAAAAACATTATAATCTCGTGGGCCGCACATAAAAATGTGTACATTTATATCAGATATGAAAACAAAAAAACATTTATTGGAGTGAAAATTTAAAACAAAATGAATTATTATTATTGTTTTCATTATTTTTCATGTATACAGATATAGATAACATAATAATGTTTATATAATATAATAAAAAAAATGATCAAATAATGTTTAAAATATTACAGTTGTCATTTTCTTGAAAATTACGGAGTTCCTTTTGAATTGATCTTTCGTTACTCATCGTTGAAATTTGATTGTGCTGTCATTCTCAAACGATTAAGTATGCATTGACTTTTATCTTAACCGTCCTGAATAATTTTTTTAAACTTTAAAAAACATCTTTCTTTTTGGGCACTCCAAACAGAAAAGGAGGAGGAGAAATGAAAGTCGCACGAACAGAGAATCATGTACCATTCATAGTAAAGGATATGCATAACACAAGTCGGAATTTATAAAAAAAAGTAATTTCGTATAGTAAAATCAAACGTAACTGTTTGATAAAATATAAATCTATTCTAATCTAAAGGACTATTCTATTATCAAAAAGGATTTTTTTAAAAACAAGAACAGGTAACAGGCAAATACATTGTAGATTATATATATATATATATATAAAATTTCAAACTAAAAACTTTAAGAACCCGATATTTAAATTTTTTTTAAAAGAGTCGGTGGGCCGCAACTTATGTACTGACGGGCCGCTTGTTGAATACCCCTGTTCTAGAACTTGATCGGGCTGAATTAGAGTATTTAGCAAGAAAGAGTTTTTAATTTTTCGAACAGAGTACATGTTAATTAATGTTAACTGTATGGATATATAACCATGTTTCTTATGTCACTCCATTTTAAAGTGGCCAACCATTTTTGAAAAGAATGCCACTATGTGATAAAAAAAAGTTATGCGTGCCACTTCCAAATTTTTCAATAAACCAAAAAACAGGAAAAGGTGAAAAAGTATTAGTTATAAGCTTATTATGGGATTTTTGCGCAAGTAGCACATTTTAAATGCGTCAAATTATAGTGGAAATTTAAAAATATAAGACATAAGACAACAGTACAAACGTAAGTTTTTTACTGTTAATAAACTTTTTTTACAGGTTCAATCAGTTAAATTATATAGGTATAAGATAAAAATAAGTAACTTGAAAAATTTTAAGTCAGTACTTACGTAATTTGGTTTTTGAATTTGTAGTCTTTTTTACGAAATCATTTATATTAGGATTAGTTCTGAAGATATTTAAAAATTAGGTTGTATTAGGTGCAATCAGCAATTTTGAGTGATATTTTGATTTTATATTCATAATAGAAAACATTTATTCATAAATATATGTTGATACAAATTTCGAAATCGCTTAGAATCACATACAATAGCGTTAAAAAAATGTTATGTATTATTATTTTTTGAAACTTTTTAATTTTTCGGAAAGTGCTACATTGTGAACGCATGCCGTGGGCTGGCCACCCCGCTTTATATGTAGGAGAAAAACAACTCTCACTCAAACTCACTCACTCACTCATCACGAGATTTCTGGAACTACTACACTTTGACTTGAAATTTGTCAAACATGTTTCTTTTGCTGAGTAGAGATCCCTTAAGGATGGAGTCTTCGGAAAGTGACTTTCAAAGTGTAAAAGAGAGAAAAATTTCAGTTTTTGATCAATAAGATTAATGCTCCCAAACCTTTCATTGCCTGATCCGTTAGTTTGGTTTACCCCAAAGGGCCCCAGGGGGCGGGAAATTATTTAGTTGTATTTAAACAGACCGTCAGAAAAAAATACAGTTAAACCCAAAAATTAGTATAAAGTTATTTAACATGGAGTATCAAGTGATTTCCATAAAAAGTCACACAAACCGAAGAAAAATACATTACTCTAAATAAAATGGAATTAATGTAATGTTCCTTGTGCGGCCCGGTACAATTTGAACCACGGACCGGAGCCAATCCGCGGTCCCAGAAGTTGGGGACCACTGTATTAGACATACAGATAGATCTATTGACCAATGGATGAACCCGGAAAATATCGGGTTATTCAGCTATATCAGCAGTTGCTTACCAGTTTTGGTATAGAATCAGACTTTCACTTGATTTAACTTGCCTTGTCAAAGATTCGAGACCAGTATCACTAAAGACGCTTTATTTGTAGGCAGCGATGCACGTTAAATTCTGTCAAGAGCTGAACGTCCCCCGTTGGTGTGATGAGGTAAGTTAGAAGAGGTGCTAGCTCAGGTTTTGTTACGTCAAGTCCTTGACCATGGTTCAAAATACGTGGTCCGTCGCCAAAAGCCCTCGTGTTGCTGAACAGTGTGACGTTAATATTCAATCAATCAATCAGCTATATCCAATTGTTTTACTTATCTAATTTTTGTTACATCATTCTTTCCTTGTAGTTTAATTTGCAATTTGCATAAAAGTATTCAAAATATTAATTAAATTTTGACCTCATTAATTTTTTTATCCTTGTATTTCTATTGTTATATTTTGCATTTAACCCGAGTGAAGATCGGGTATACCAGCGAGTAGTTTTATACAAACTGTTAAAATACGACTTGTACAGTTTTGTTACAAAAATTAAGTTTGCCTTCATATTTAGTGTTAAAATATAATCCCTAAATGGATGAATGCCCTCTTTCTTTTAAATAAAAAAGGACATTTCATAGGATACCACATGAAGTAAATTTCAAAACCTTATATCGATTCATACACATATTAAAAGTTTGTATATCAGTTTATATTCTGTGATTCATGTGATATACAAAAATGGTTTTATTAATTATGCTACAACGGTTAAAATTGCCTTATCCTAATATTAAAAGGCTAGAAGTGGTTCAGATAGAATTTAAAAAAAGTGATCCTGTATTAGTTTTTGTTATAAACATAGTTCGCTAATAATATATACATATTAGTTCCTTTCTTTGCGTTTTCAAAATTTAGAAATATTCTAGAAGTATATAATTTCCTAATATATAAAGTTAAACGTATATTTAATTTTGAGATTTTTTAATCTAAATGTGTGGAACATGTTTGATACAGAGGAAAGCTAAATACCCCAAAGGAAATGGGCAGTGCAATAACTCTCTGTGACTGTTTCTGTTGATAACACATTAAAAATGGGATTATTTTACAAGATTTTATTTAACTTGCAAACATAATTTGTTCTAGGGGAATCTTACAACAGAATTTTGAAGCTGATGTCTTCAACCGATTGACTGAAATTTTGTATACACGTTTAGTTTGGATGACAATGCATGTTTTGACTATTTATATTCCTATATCGCAATTAGTTAAAAAGATATTAATTAAAAACCTTAAAACGTATAATTGTTTTTCCCCGTTGGCTTTTTATTCTGCCGAGCAGCTTATCAGATTGAGCTAAAGAAGTTCCGATTTTCGACCTTTTTAAAAAACATCTTATTCTTTCTATCAAACTGAGACAAAAACTAATTACATAATCGGAAAGATAATTTATTTCGCTACGATTCGGTGTAATTCTTTTAAAAAAATAATGATATTTTCTATTTTTTACGATTTCTTCTAAAATGAGTCAAAATCGATGCGTTTTCATGAAAATGATTTCTAAATCGTTCGTACGAATTGTTTTTTGTGTTAATGAATCGATATTCTACAGTAAGAAAGTTCATGCTTTTTTCCTTTAGAATCAGTCATTTAAAAAATAAAATGCCGAAAACTTTTTTTTACGGTTTTTCAAAGATATTTTTAATAAAACATTTAAAAACTTCGTTATTTTTTAAGATAATCGCATGATACTTTTTTTTTTCGTTTGTAGAATAGTATTATCCCAAAATCTGCACGAAGATTGAAAAAATTGGTTTAAAATTACGGATTTTAATTTTTTGTTTTAATATAGTATTAATAGTAAAAAACAAAAAAAAAAAAAGAGTTTAATTTTTTGATTAATTTTGTTTTGTCCAATTTATTTTTGGTCTTACAGTGTTTATCCCCCCTCCCCCATTATTCTCTCGTTGCTGCCCGAGTGAAATATCTATGATATGTACGTGGCCTGGCGGGAAAAAAGATTGAGTACCCCTGAGCTAGCCTGTTCAAAATTAACGGGCAAATGACCTTGCAACAATGATGCGTTGAATGAGATGAACAGACTGAGAAACTTGTCCAGCGATAACTAAAAAGTAAAAAACTTTTTAAAACGAGCTTTATTTAAATGCTCTAAAAAGAATAAAATAAACTTTTCTTCTAAAACTTTTTTCTATCAACATAACATCATTACACAATTTATGATATAAAAGCTTGTCGAGAGATTTACATGTGTAGATAAACAAGAAAATTAAATAACTTGATCTGATTGATTTTAATTTTTAAAATTTTCAAACTAAGTAAATACGAGTACTTAAATCTCGCGATAAGCTTTTATATCATAAATTGTGTAATGACGTTATAAATAGGTAGCAAAAAAAGTTTTAAAAGAAAAGTTTATTTTATTCTTTTTAGAGCATTTAAATAAAAGCTTGTTTTCAAAAAAAGTTTTCTTACTTTAATATATTTGTATTTGAAAATGTGTTTTCTGTATGAGTCCCATACTTTAACAGAGGAAGGTAGTTCAAATTTACCCCAGAGCTCTTAAAATACAACAAAAACTAATGACATGATGTTCAGCTTATTTTATCTTGATTAGAGTACTTTTGAAGATCTAATTACTTTTACTTAGAGTTTAACTGCCAATTTTTGCAGTGGAAATGATCGTGTAGATTGGTTCTAAGATATAAAAGTGAGTGTGTGAGAGATAAGTGTGGAAATAGATAGTTGTGTTAGTTAAGAAGTTAGAGATTAACTATTGCGGAGATTTCATTTTAAATTAGATTCTTCAACTATTTAGTACGCAGTTGCTTAAGCTTAAGCTCTTATTGTCGTTGATAGCAAAGTCCATTTTAGAAAGTTCAATACAGGCTCCATTGTACTTTTATTTAAAACAGAAATTTGAAATTCTTTACCCTATATTAGATTGTTCTTTACTTAGGACGATAAAAAGTAATATTGAAATAATTGAGATAGATAAGAGTCCAGTGGCGCACACACAGGAATTCTTCAAGGGGGGGGGGTTTCGGGTCAAAATTCCACCATTCTCGTATCATTCCAATACACTATCCAACATATTCTTTTGATTTTGTCGATTTCCGGGAACAAAAATTAATTATTGAATAAATAATAATTAATTAATAAAATTAATTATTAAAAACAAATAATTAAATTTTACGTGATATAAACATAGGATTAAAATCAATCGGGAAAAGAATCAAGGGCTGTGGGAAGGGGGTTCCAGACCCGGGGACCCCTCCCCTTGTGGGCTTCACTGATAGAGTAGATCATACTTTTGAGGGTTGGCATTTTTTAAATATTTTTTCTTTTGGTTTTCTTATATTTTTGTTTGAGGAGGAAGGGGTAAATTTGGTAACAAGGAATTTTTCTTCCTTCTGTAGGGATATTTTTTCCCCTTATCATTGTTTCTGGATCATCAGCAATGCTAAAAAACGTAACTGAACGGTTATATTTATATCGTACCAGAAGTATGTATGCCTGCGTGCCAAGATTTAGGTCTACATGACGTATTGTAAGAATTTGGAAAGTAGGCTTCGTTCCGCGTACAGAATTATTTCCTTCCCTGTCGGGTTTCGAAGTTCTGTAGTAAAAACACTAAGAACACTGCTAAAAAGAACATTTAAAAGAACTCACAGAAACAATTTAGCTTTTATTTTCATACTTCACGAGTGTCTTACTGGTGAAACTTTGGTTACACGGCATACATCCATGCGTGCTTTTTGGGGTTTTAAATGTTATTGACTCCCGTGTTTTTTTTTCTGTTTCTGAAAACTTGGTTTTACATTGCTTTTTTTCATACCCTGTTTGCCACGTAGTGTAGCAAAACTGCATGGAAAGATAACACGCGCTGTCAATGATGTTGATAGTAGTATCGTATTGAGCAGAGTTCGTCAAGAACCGGACTATGGCATTGATGTGTGCCGTGTAACCAAAGTTTTTCCCACATAGAACACCTATAAAGTATGCAAATAAAAAAGATTTTTTCTGATTTTTAAATATTCTTTTTTTTTCTAGATTTTTTTTAGTTTAGGTGTTGTGTTGGTGGCCAAGTAAAAATTTTAGTGATTTTACAAAAAAAAACTTTATTTCTCAACATAACAAATAATTTTTGGATATATATTCCTTGTCGGTGGAACTGGGGAAAACAGAAGGAATGCCGAAGACATTTCTTCTGACCAATGAAAAACAATAGTAGGTTTTAAAAGCCAATAAGACGTGGGGAAATTTTTTGGGAATCCCTTACATGGTAAATGATCCGTTTTGGAGAAAGGGTGTCCCTTTTTTGAATAACGATCATCCGGTATTACGAAATACCTACATTAGGTTTTACTATAAGTTTGAAACCCCAAACCTTTATACTTTGTGGGGGTGTTATGAAGTAAAACAAACCAGATCAAGAGGGAAAACCCTACCTGATTGTCTTTTGTGACAAACAATAAATAGAACATACAAATTGTCAATTAATTAAAACATTAAATTTAAAAAAATTGTATTTAAGCGCTTTTAATAGATAGTAACAATACATTTTATTTAATTGCCATAATAATTTTCGTAATCTGTCGCAATTGTATTGATTTCGAATTTCGTTATCTTAACCCATTTATGTTCGAATATGCAGCATCATTTCTTCAACCCTTGCGCTTCGGAATTCACCATCCCCAAATCCCCTTCCCCCTCCTCCTCACCTCACTTAGTTTCTTTTCAGATGACAATTCACACACGACGATTACGATAAACGGACTGTGGAATAATCGTCATCGGGAAAAAAAAAAAACGTTTTTTCCTTTTTTCTCCTCTTCATCTCGGCTTTTATTTATTACATTTTTTACCCCCTTCCCCCAAAAGGCGGGGAAAATATCCCCTTATAAACCCCAAAGGAACGTTGAAATCTAATCGCCGCCGCACAGAACAAAAGTAGATAGAAGACGAACTAAAAAAGAGAAAAAGAACTAAAAGATGATAAAACCTTTTCCCAATTGAGGGATGATAAAAAAACCCGACAAAAACGAATGAAATAAAATATAAAAAAATGAAATTTGCTGCTTCTTTACTATTACTGTTTCCCTTACTTTGCATACTGATGCCCCCGAGTTGGGGAAAAATCCATGAAATATCGGGAATAAACCCCTTCTTTTTTCCCTAAACCCGTTTAGAATCATCTCCAGGGGCAAGCGTCCCCGAAACCCCGTTTGAAAACCCCCCCCTTTAAAAACCCCCCAAACAACCTTTTGGGGGCCAAGGGTAAAACCGGTTTTTAGAAGATAAAGAAGAATGGGGTCATTTTGGGAATTTTTTATTTTTTTTGAAATTTTTCCCAAGACCCTTTAATTTTGGGAGGATATTTTTAAAAATTTAAAATAAAAAATGGTGAACAATTTGGACAGGGGAAGGGGAAAAATTTTAAAAAATTTTTGGAAGAGAGGGGTTTTTTAGGCCCCGGTGCTTTTTTTTCCTTTTTCCCTTTTGGGGGGGTTTATCAAGTTATTGGGGGGAAATTTTTAAAAATAAATCTGCCCGGAAACTTAAGGGGTACGGGGTTTTTAAAAATCGTATCTGTTTCCGGAATAAGGGTTTTTTTTTAAAAAAAGAAAAGAATTGTGAATACAAAGGTTTTAAATAAGTATTTTCATCGTCAATGAAACATTAAAATGAGTAATTTTCCCCAAAAAAACCCAAATGTACCGAAAGGGTTTTAAAAATTTTGTGGTTTTTGTAGTTTGTTCACAGATGTGGGGGGAAATTTTTTTGGAATTCGAACACAGCTTATTTTTAAGCCCCGCGCTGTACGCCTTCTGATATTAGAGATCTAATATTTATAGACCTCTTTATATTTTTTTTATTAAGGTACCCGGATTCTGGGGAACTGTGATTTTGTAGTATAAAGGGATAATTTTTTGGGGACTTTTTAAGTTACAAAATAAATTTAATGTATTTTTTTTAAGGGAAATTTTTAAACAAAATTATTTAAATAATTTTTCAAAATTAAACTTAAAATTTCCCTTTTTTCCAAATTTTCCCTTCCTTTTTTAAAAATGTTTTATTGTATTAAATTTTGTTCGTATATGTTTTGGGGGCCCCGTCCCAGAGGTTTTGAACTAAAAATTTTTTGAAATAAAAAGTTAGAAGGGGATTTATCCATTTTTTTACTACACTGGAGGTGAAAAATTTTTTTAAAAAAAAACCCCGATAATTATTTCTTTTGGTAGTAACTTGAAAATAATGCAAATTTTTTAAAAAAATTCCTTTTTGAGACTCTTTGGAAGTCTTACTTTTATATATGCAAAAACCACAAAAAAAAAAAAATTTCATCAAAAACCAAAATATTATTATTATGGGGCCCATTTTTATAAAAGGGGGCTTTTTAAAAAAAAAGTTTTCCCAAGTTAATTTTTCCAAAAATATTGAATTTAAAAAATTTTTTTTTGTTAATTCCTTAAAAAAAAGTTTATATCATGTATTTTTAATCTAATTGAAATTAAAATAAAGGGAAAATTATCCATTTATGTTTTTTAAAAATCATTTTTTCCCGAGCGTAGTCGGATACCTTAAGATGCCCTGGTCCCCTTTTTGGAAACCCCCTTTTTTTTATTTATTCATTTTTAAAAAATTATATTTTAGCATTTCGTAAGTACTTCAAATTTAAGAAAAATTTATACGAGATGAAATTTTTTTTTTATTATTCAACCCCAATTTTTAAAAAATTTAAAAATTTGATTAAAAAATTTTGGGGAAATTTTAAAAAATTTACCCTTTTTTTTTAAATTTTTTAAATTTTTAAACCCCAAATTTGGGAAAAATTTTATGATAAACTAAACAACCCTTTTGGGATCAATTTTACATTAACTGAATTAGTTTTGGAGGGGGCAAAAAGGAAATATTGATATGCAGGTTAAAATTCAATGAATATCCAATATCTTCTACATTTTAATTTTTTTAAAGAAAAAGTATTCAGTTTACAGCAAAATGGAACCCTCTAATTTTGTTATATGCTTTATGTATAACACACAGGAAAAAAAAGGAAGTTATTTTTTAAAAAATTGTGGAAAGGGAAATAGCATTTTTAATGCACTAACGCATCAAAAAAACAAAAATTTAAAAAACCCCTTTTAAAAATTTATAATTCTGAATAAATAAGCTGAGTAATAATTTAAAACTGAAAAAAAAACTTAAAAAAACTTTTTTTAAAAACCCCTTTAAGACAAATTTGTTATATATTTTCTATAAATAATTGATTTTTGTATTTTTTAACCCCTATATTTTTTATAAATGATCCAATTTTTGGGGTAGTATTAATTGTACAAGAAAACAAGAAAAAAATTTAAAAATTTTTTTTTCCCCCCAAGACAGAAATTTTTTGTTTTTTTTTTTCACAAAATATAGAAGTATTATGTTTGTATGAAAAAAATATGAGAAAAAAGAACTAAAAATTTGGAAATTATTGGGTATAAAATGCCTTAATTCAAAAATTTTTCATGTAAATTTCAAAGTTGGGAAAAAAAAACTACATTATAGTAATGCCCCCGGGGAATTTCCCGTTTTTTATATCACATATTTTTTAATAATTTTTTCTCTTTTTTAAAAAAGATATTTTTACAAAAAGTTTTTTTTTTTTTCCAAAAAGGGGGGTTTTTAAAATTGGTTTTAAATTTTTTAAAAATTTTCATTTTCCAAATGAAGTTTCATCCAACTTCTAACTTTCCGAGTGCAAAAATGATACATCAAACAAAGATAAAATTTTTAAGGGAAAAAGATTAAATAAAAAAAAAAAAGCATAAATTCGGTCATTTTTTGGGGACCCCAAATACTCTTTAAAAAAGAATGTTAAAAAAGTTTTTTTTTCTAAGTGGTGGAAAAAAGGGGGTTTTTAAATTTTTAGAAAGGTTTTTATTCATAGAAAATTAACGTTGCACAAAATGCTAAAAATTTTTAAATAAATTTTAAAAAGGGAATATAATATTTAATTCAATACAGAAAAAAAATTTCAAATATTTGTAACAAAAAAAAAAAAAAATTATGATTAATAACCGTCCATACATTTGGGTACTGATGATAGCAGTGAAAATTATCAGAACTTGGGATGTTGCCTTTAATCTTTATTACGCTTCCCATCGATGTTTCAGGGGGCTGAAAAAAAGTTTTAAGCTCTTTTCCCTCGTTTTTTTGGGCCTTTTTTAAAAACCCCTTTTAAAAAGATAATTTTAAAAAACTTAAAATTTTTGAATGTAAAATTTTCTATAAGCATCAAACTTAAAAAAACCCCCCAATTTTTAAAAAAAAATTTTCAATTTTGGTCACCACTGTATTTATCTTCTTGAAATTTCTTCAGGTACTAAAATTAATTAATTAATCACAGATTTTATCAAAAAAAATGCTTATTTCTTTATTAGGTAATTCAATAAAGAGTAGACAGGTGGTATATATGGTTTATTATGCTCATATGTATATGAGATAATGGAGGCTACTACGCTACTGTGAGAGAGAACTATATTACGTAGCACTGTAAAGAGGGCTATTGGTCACGGATCTCATAATTTTGAGCCATGGTCAAGTGATGAGGACGATACCCCCCCTCTACTAAGTTCCACACTAACGGAAGGACGTTTGAGTCTCGATAGATTAATGCAAAGGCTCCGTCTACACAGCGGGTTTTCAGTGGCACTAGGCTCGAACTCATGACGCGCCTCACTTGAGTTCGTGATCTTGACCATTAGACTACCGCGACCCCAACGCTATGTGAATTGGAGTTATATATAGATAAAAAAAATATTATTAATTGAAGCGTACCAATGTGAAAAAGATGCTCTATGGTATATAGATTTGGAGACAATTAATAACAATAAATAAATAAATAAATAAATAACTTCAAAATTTTATATTGACACAACGGGATTGAATTTTAGAAAAAATAGGAAAATGCTTAATATGGGTTAGAGGGTGTTAGACTCAAAATAAAATCATTTTTCTACAATATACATAAACCCAAAGCAGTGGTTATTAATAAGTGAGTGAGTATTAGCGTCTCACTCTCTGTTCAGCTACACGAGAGCTTTTGGCTACGGACTACACAATTTTGAACCATGGTCAAGTGACGTGGACGACACCTGAGCTGGCACCCCCTCTTCTAACTACCTCATCACACCAACGGGAGGACGTTTGAGCTCTCGACAGATTTAACGTGCATCACTCCCCTACACGGCGGGTCTTTAGTGGTACTGGGCTCGAACTCATGACATGCCTGCCATGACCGGATACCTTGGCCCTGCAGCCCTGGTTATTAATAAGAAAGTACTGACTAGTGAATAGTACAATGCACATTGCAACAACGCATAACCTCAACTTTTTGTCCTTGCGTTTTATTATAAACTGTAATTTCGTCAACAGGCTTTTTGAAAATTTCATACTGAAGATGTTGGTATATATATATAGTTTAGTTTTTATATATCATAATGGTTAGTATATTTACATGTACAGTTTTTATCTCGGTTTTTCCTTAAAAATTTTTCTTAATATTCATCTCTTATATGCGAGAGAAACCTTTCTATTCCCACTGTTCATACATTCATTTTATTTTATGCCTAGTGTTCCATCCCCGTGGAGACAGATATAGGCCTAATTTTTCAACATGGTTCTGTTTCCTGATATCTGAGCTGGTACTTCCGTCTTCAAACTACCTCATCTCGCCATTAGGAGAATATTGTGTCATAATATATTAGCCCCTCCAAACGGCGGTTCTTCAATGGCACTAGGTTTCGAACCCGCAACGACAGCGCCGGCCACGAGATTATAACAACCACACCATGGCCACTTAACCCCTTAACTGCCACTGCCGTATATATCCGACTCACTCAATCAGTACCTTAAGCACCCCGGACGTATATATACGTCTTTCTGAAATATAACTATTTTCGTTGCTATCATTAACACTATTCCGAAGGCTTTGGAATGTAATATAATGACTTAGACAGTGTTTACGAAGGATTTATTTATTTCAGAGAAAATTTGCTTTTATTCGTGTCTTCTTTTCTCCAATACACCACATACGCACGTCGATGTGAAAAACGGGGGCAGCGGGAAGCGAATCGCGTAACTTTTAATTGGAAGTTAAGGATTTAATATTAGTCAAAAAGAGCTTTATGACTTCAACTGCCAGAAAATGATTGGGAGATCATCTACTATAAACTGTGTAAGTATGTGTGTGTGTTTTATGTGTGTGTGATGTGTATGTGTGTGTGTGTTCATTCGTCTCGCTGCCTCAAGAGTATTTTCTTTAACTCTAGATATGAAGTTGTGTTTTGTTAAGCGTAATTCAAATAATGTTTTTCTGGGCAACGAAGTTGTGTGTTTCTTCTATTATGAAGTCAGTCTACTTGGTTACTATCCGTTTCAGAAGTAACTCGGACCCGATCGAGTGATGACCCATTTCAGGTACAATTCAGTTTGATGATATCTGAACTTGAAACAACAGCCGTCAATCTCTGATCGGAAGTTTTACTATCTGATTACTCTCACAAATCTACTTAAATTTTTAATATCACATGCTAAGATTATATTAAAAAACAAGTAATTTAAATAAAAAAATTAAGTCATTTCCTACTTAGGCCAATAAAGAAAACTTTTTTTTTTTAGCTACTTTTTATTAAATTGTTACAACTAATATAAATATATATATATATATACATAGAGGACATAATCACAACATTAAGTGGTAATTAATTTTTATCAATTATCATTAAATATCGTATTGTCATCCAAAACAATCGTGTATATAAATTTCAGTTCAACTGAATACTTAAACACGTGAAAAAAAAACCTTTTTGAGTTTTGACACAAGTCGCCAAAAGGGTCACTATGTCACCAAAAATGATGCCAACGTGCCTGTATTTGTAAATCTTTATATAATTAGTTTTAATTAATTAATTTTTATTAATTAAAATTAAATTACTGTATTATCCAAAAATAACATGTATATAAAATTTCAGCTCAATTGAGCGCTTTAAAATGTATTTTATTAGCGATTGAAAATTCCACCAAGATAAATAAATAATATATATATATATATATATATATATATAGGAGAGAGAGAGAGCTAATAGTAGAGGCATTTATAACATACATATCATTTACAAGAGTTAAATAGTTTCTTCTTATACATTTCCATACCTCTTGCATAAAATGGGTCCAATAATTTGCTGGAATTAAGTGCGCATGAAAAAATTCAAATCACACAAGGTTTTGTATATTTTAAAGAATCTTGTGTGTGTTTTAACTTTTTTAAGACTGACTGCGTTCGGAACCACGATTTTGCATAAGTGTATAAATAAGTATTTTTTTCTTTCTACTTAGCATCACTTGAATAGAATATTCATATAAATCGTTTTTAGAATATTATTACAGTAAAATATATATATATATATATATAAAATAAATTTGTATAATATTTCAAAACCCGAAATAAGAAATAATAAAACAAGAAATAAGTAATAAGAATATAAAAACAAAATATGAAGATCGAAAAAATACTAAAAAGGGGCATAAAAAAAACCTAGCGAGTCAGAATGCAATTTGACTTAGGGCCGAATAATGGGTTAGACTAGTTTTAAGGCGCCAACCTTCCCCCCCTTTTCAACTCGGTAGGAAAAACCAAATAAAAAAAAAAAAATTTTAAGATATAAAAAAAATTTAAAGTATAAAAATAAACCAAAATTCAAAGTATACAAAAAAAAAACACAGAGAGTATGATAAAAAACCCCTGATTAAATTCTGAAACAAATTCTCCCCCAAATTTTTAAAGAGGAAAAAAAAAAAAAATAATAATTATTAAACGAAATCTTCCCCTTTCAGATCCCTTCAAGAGAATCAAGAGTCTTGGGTATTTGCATATCTTTTGAACTACCTTTTTTCCCAAAGATAGATAGATATCGAGATAGATGACAATCAATTTTGATAGGCTTTGAATTTGGGTTGATTGTCAAGATGATGACAATCAATTTTGGTAGGCTTTGAATTGGTTGATTGTCAAAATGTAAATTTGCTAGGTTCTAATTTGGTTTGTAAAAAATGTGTAAGATGTTTAAGATGTGTGGAAAAGATGTAAACTGATATGAGTGTATGATAAAATTTTTCACAGCAAGACCACTAACATGCTGACTTTGAAATCCTATTGTTGTGTGGTGGATTTGGAATCAGAAGTAGCAAGACGACTAATATTTTGTGATGAATATAAGTTCTTAAGGCGATATGGTACCATCTTTAAAATTTTTTTTATTTTAATATTTGATATTTGGTTTTAATTGTATTTTATGTTAATATTTAAAATAATTCCATACAAAAAATTTTAATTTGTTGCAAAATGTTTGTAAATTTAAAGTTTTTAAATATTTTTAAACATTTTTTAAAACCCTAAGGTTTTAAATATGTTTCTTTTCTTTTTGGAAAATTTTTTCCAAGTACCTATAATATACTACATAAAACTGTGCATGGTTTTTTCTGCTACTGTTTTAATTTTTATTAATTTTTTTTAGTTAAACCTTACAAAAATTTTCGAAAAACATTAATTTTGATTTTGAAATTTTAGAAAAAGTACTAAACATGTTAGAGCTAATTCAATGCACAGTTTTACAAAACATACATTTCAGAACATGTATAAAAGTTTCAAACCCCTTTCTCAATATCAAAAAGCCTTAGGGTTTTGAATAACAGTGAATGTACAAAAAATTCAACATGGAGAAAATGAGTTTAAAAATTTTTATTTCTAAATAGCATGATAAAAATTCCTCCAATAATCTGAAACTTTTTTGTAATGTTAATTAGTTTATTTCAAACTGCTTACCACAAATTTTTTAAAATTTACAAGAATAAAAGAATATACTTGTATAATGAATAAATAAACAAAAAGGTCATATTTCATAAAACATTATCTTAACAATTTTAAAAAAAACACAAATTTTTAGAGTTTATTTCATGCACAATTTATACTACATAAGTAAACAAAATGACACAAATATTCATACTTTTTCCATATATTTAAAAAACCTTAATATATTCACAAAATCCATAAGGCTCTTCCAAAAAATTTTCTCGCAAAGAAGCATTTTTTAAGTATTACATAGAGTATTTTAAAAGATTTGTTAATGCATTTTTATCAATAATGACGTATGTTGGAGATCGGGATATACTAGTATATTTTTCATCCAAACGAGAAAAGTATTGCATTCTTCTTCTTTTGCACACCTCAAGTTAGTGTTTTGAGAAACTTCTGAACTTGTCTTAGCATCTGAAAACCACCTCTTCAAAGCTTTGTTGTGCAGATTTAGCACGTTTTTAGCCTAGGCATGTTAACCTTTTGGAGAAATCCATAAATTCTTGTCGTAAAGCAATTTTTCTACTCTTCAGAACACAGAGTACAAAAATATAGTTAAATTCTAGGAACAGAACTTCAAAGAAAACGAAGTAGAATAACTCTCATATAATCAAAACAAAACAATTATTTCATTTAGCTTTAAACACTAATCAGGGGAGAAAAAAAAAAAAAAATTAGTTCCTTATTTATCAGGCTCTTTTCTAGAGGACGATCTGAAAAGTGGGCGTGGCAGCTTTGTTTGGTCTACTGACATGCAGCAAAAATGGATAAGTAACTGAATAAAAAATATAGATACAACTCTGAAATTTTGCAGACACATTAAGAAGATTAAAAGCATCATATAACAAAAAAAAAAATCGATAGTTTGATGATTTTTAGGGTACCATATCGCCTTAAGAAGTTAAGTATTTATGATCTAAACAACATTTAAAAATTTTTTGATATTATTAAATTTATCGATTTTGTGGTTAGTTAAGTTATCATTTCTAAATAAAAAATTCAAAATAACATTTCTGTAAATTGATAAATGCAAAGTTACTGTTCCATTGGTGAATTTTAATTATATGGAACTTCTAAAAGAATCTCTTTGTCAAAATGTTACTGACTACTATTATTGTTAATTAGATGCAAATCCAAGCACTCCTACCATATTAGAGTGCTGTTTTAAGGAGGTTGAGATAGTCAGGGTAGAATGTAATATTTGGTTTATATTCACATACTAAAAATTATTAAATCATCTATATAACGATACAACCTGGCAAGAATCATTAACAATATGGTCAATTTCAAAAAATGTAAATACAGGTTCGCTAAACACTACTAGCTGGACCACCCTGAGGTAATCCTTTTGATCTTACTTATAAAAGAACTTGATTAAATGCAATGAAATTCTCAATGTCAGAGTTAAATAAGAATATGAATTTCTTTTTTCATTGAAGTATATAGCTCATATTTAATATAAATTAACTGTAGAACCCGAATCATATCATCAATAACAATAGAATTGGGTGTTGTCCTCGAAGTCAACAAAGCCAGCTACGGGAAAAATTAACACATCTTTAGTAACTCTGGCAATTTCTAAGCTATTTTTAATTATTGCCGTGTTTTGTAAATTATCAATTAAATTTTTGAAGAAGAGACTGTAAGATCTTACCTCAACTTCTCGTGATATATGTATTGTATCCATTAGTGATACTACGAAATTTTTATAGGGCTTTATGAAATTTTGGTGTTAAAAATGCGTGGATATTTAATATTATTTAGATGAATATTCAGTCTTTTGTTCAAAGTTAAAGACGATTATCATCTCTATTACTATGAATTGATTTTTGAAATGCATTATTATTTAAAATGTGATTATTTAATATTTTACCGTAAAATATTTACAGATTATGGCATAATTAGCAAGAGACCCTATCAACATATGTAATCACGGTCTTTTTGGATATTTTCTATTGATGATTTAAGATCTTATACACTTCGTTTTCAACACTTCTGAAATCTAATTTTTGAATTTCTATTGCTACATATGATCTAAATTGATTGAAAGCCTCAATTGGCATTCCATATTTAATAGCAATTTTAAGGTAGAATTTATCTAAATCCTTTTGATTTGTTTCCATACATTAAATTTATTTTTGTGATCATCAATCTAAACCAGTACCTTTTTCCATAAATTTCTCAATAAATCATCTTTCACGATGCTGTCTCCCGTGACAACGTGTGCTGGATGGCAGTAATCATCAATATAACCTGATATAAATTGGCATTTCTTACATGATTCTGTACTAAGGAGCTCCGAGACTTGATTATACTAAATATAAATCTACCAAGCTTCTTTGTTATATTTGAAAGCCTTTTTAATAATAATAATATTTTAATTGGAAAAGGATTGATATTTTGAAATATACCAGAAAAACACTTTAAAGGATTTATTCATAAATAATAATGTACAATATTCTATAGTAAAATCTCAATTTGCATCTAATTTAATATTCATTTTTTGTACTAAATAAGTTATTAAGGTCTCGAATCATATGCATACCATGCTTTATAATCCCTAAGATTATATTTTGTTTAAAATATCTGTCATAATTTTACCTCAGCGTTTTATTCATGCCAAACATAAATGATTTTAATTAATCCTGTGTTATAAGTTATCATCAAATTTATTAGCTACCCTAACATAGATTTCCTGAGGGTTGTCATGTCTCTAGTAACTCTTTTTTACGTTTAGCTCTTGAAATTCTCGCAATATCAATTTTATTACTATTAATATTACCAATAGATTTGTATCAAAAATTGAAATATATAATGAAACCCTGATTTATAAGTTTAAAAGATGGCAAAACATTTCCGCCATTCCAGACAATATTCAAAACCATAAGGATAATGTGATCTAAATGAACCAATAAGGCAAAAGTTTTCGAACCATAAGGTCTCTGCTTTCTAATGTTAGGTACTATTTTGGCATATGTACAAAGTTATATATATTGAATCCATGGGCTTATTAAAGTGCCCCATTCTTATCTTAGCCTGGTTTTTATTGTAATTAAACCCCCTCTAGTATCAGACTCATGCTGATTCACTACTATTGATAGTGTTTGAAGTCTGACCCATGTAGGCGAATTTACAAATATATTGCAAGTCATTTTGTAAACACAATTAAAAGTTCACAAAAATATATATCCTGCATTAATATCTAACTGTTCATTACTCATCATGACACGCCTTGCACTTTATATCAGGTGCAAGATTTGAATTCTTAGTTTTAAATCATGGATATCTCTGAAAACCTAGTTTCCAATATGTTACCAAAATCCTTTATCTCTTTGTTCTTTTATTTATACAATCTGAAAACATGAATATTATTGCTTTGCTGTAATGAGATAAATTTTATAAAATTAGAGTTCCTAAAAATTCGAGTTTTTAAAATTCCCACCATCGCAGCTTTAGAAGGAAAAATTCTGATTCTCAAAACAACTCACAATATTTTTGTGTTTTTAAAAGCCTTTAGTTTTTTATATGCCAACCTCGTGAATTTCTGTTACTTCCTAATAAATATCTAAATTCATATCCAAACATATACCAAATCTCAAATATAAGGGCTCTACAAAATGGTAATGGATGACGGTATAATGTGATACCATTATATCAGTATAATCACCGAGCAATGTCATAACCCTGGTATAACAAATTGCCAGTCACATAAAAACTTGTTATTTTTCAAATTCATAGTTATTTAAAGTTGAATGTACATTGAATGTACTTTGAAAAGAGCCAGATAAAATATCATTAGCAAAAATTTCCAATCACAATATCAAAAGTGAAACAATGAGCAACATCTCCTTATAAAATCCAATCCTCTCAAAAACAGATCCAAGATTATTGTATAGGCACAAAATCAGGAGTTACATAATATTTTTCTTGAGTAACAAGATAAACACACAAAAGAAGAAAATGAATAAAGTGAATTAAACATAATAAAGAAAAACATTCATAGACAAGATTTTGATCTAATGCCGATCTCAAATCTGCTATAAGCAAACATACTATAAATATATCCATAATTGAACAATCTCATTAGTAAAAAGATTCATACATAGATAGGCGCAAAGCAGCCAAATGAATGTATAAAGTATATATAAAATAAATTTGTATACTATTTCAAAAACCAGAAATAATAAGAAATAATGATACTTTTTCAAAACATTCTCCTTTTATGAAAAATGCTTCTATAATAAAATTTTGCTTATATATATTGTTAGAACTTCTCTACAGAGTCTGATCTAAAAATTTTAAAAAATTCCCATTATTTTGAAAGTTTTTATCAACTGAAATAGTAACAGGTGCTTTTTTCAATTCCTACTATTAGTGCATAACTCTCCCTATACATATTTATATACCTTGTTCAAATGTTCAATAGTTAATAAAATACTTTTCATTCATTCGCAAGTTCAAATAAAATTTTTGGAACTTGTAGTGGATGACACTTGATGTTAATATAGTTTTTTTTAAAATATATTGATTAATTAATTTAATTTAATATAGTTTAAGGTATCCGACTACGTTCGAAATCAGATTTGCAGCATATAAAATGGATATTTTCATGATATTTAGTGTCACTTAGATTAGAATATATGTATAAAAATGTTTTAAGGCTTTGACAAAAAATTAATTAAATAGCCATTATTTCGGCAAAATAATTTAGAATACCATTTTTTCAAAATGTTTGTGAAAAAATGCTTCATTTTGCCTGTATAGCTTCCAGACCCCAGGCAGAGACTCAACTATGATTTTTGAAAAATTCACATTATTTTTTTGAGTTACCATCAATTGAAATAATTATCGGCGCTTTTTTCTTAAAATTGTTGACGTAAAACATGGATGAACCCACTTCAAGTTATATATATTTCAAAAATTCTAGTTGAGCTCTGTACAGAGGCAAATTTGTTTTCATACAGGCAAACTTTTATTATAATAGAAGCATTTTTCACAAGGAGAGCATTTTGAAAATGGTCATTCTATGTCTTTCATTTTTGTCAAAATGTTGTAATTTAAATAATTTTTTATTGTAATACTATTCTAAAACAATTTTATATACATTTTCTAATCTAAGTGACACTAAATATCATACTATCCATTTACACACTTTTGCAAAATCACGGTTCTGAACGTAGTCGGATACGTTAAGAGATATATTTCAGTTCATATTATTCATCTAGATGGCAGCACCATTACAAAAAGCAACTTTTGTGAAATTTATGATGAACATTTAACTTAACCTGAATAATTATATGCGCTAGTCAGTCGTATGATAATGATTTTCAGTTTGTGATAAATTGTTTATAAATTCTAAATTAATATTGCCGATATATTAAAAAAAACGTGATTTTCACGCTCTTATTTCACTATTTCAGTTTCATATATGTTGCAAAATTTCAGCGCATGAATCATTTAAGAATCGTGTTATTTAAATAATGAATTTAAAATTCTAGTTAGTATTATATTAAATATTATAAGCACCCTTTCTATATAAAAATCGAATTATATCTAAAAAATTACAGACATTTTTGACGGAAAATTACGCGGTTTAATGTAAACTCACATATATTTATTTACAAAATCTTAAATATTTACATGTAATGTTTGCTTGCAGGATTCTGAGTCTTTACTATAAGCAATATTTTTAATGAGGTAATAAAACACCTGAAAACACATTAGTAAATAAACAAGACAGTTCATGCTGAATAAAAATGAAAAACTGTAAAAAAAAAAAAAAACTAAATTTCTTAAATTTTGTACGAGAAGATTTTCCCTTGAAAATGGTAATAGACATCTTTAAAGCATTTTATTTTAGCCTTTAAAACTAAACTAAGGAATGACAATAAGTTAGTCTTTGATCCCTTTGCTTTGGAGGGAGTTTTCAAGTCTGATTTATTCATTTTTGGATAATTAGAGATTAAATTTTATAATGATATATATACTACGTATTTCAGTATTTATTACATACTGTTAGAAATGTTTAGATGGCAATGAATAAATGGTATAAGCTGCGAGAACAAATTAGCCCGTAAATGATACTGCCTAAGTATCATATAAATAAATCTTTGATACACATATATATAGTTATTCTAAAATTTTAATAAATTTGTCATTAATCTTTGAAAACTAAATTTAATTTTGGGAAATTGTTGATCGAATATTTTTTTGACAGAGATATTAATGATCATAAAATAACAGCTTGAAGTAAGGTTGCTTAAGAAGAAAACAGAAAAGCAGAAAAAGTGGCAGGATATGTTTGATGAAAATTGAATAACTTAAACAAAAATTTGATCTTATTAGTTGTATATGTGTTATCAGCAGTATTCCAAATTCTAAATACTTGACTTGAAATATTTATTTATAAAAAAAGTTGTCGAGGTACCTCCTTCACATGTTGGTTTAGGATGAGATCTCGCAGATCTTCGAGGTTCCCGGGAGGAGCCGAACTCAGTAGGAATTGAGAAGCCATTAAAAATCGGTCACAAAATGAGAACAAATAGATATTCACAATAATTCACTTGTATTAATTTAAATGTTAGAACTCATACTCTGCATGCAGACAAGATAACAAAATAATAAGAAATAACGTTTACTTATCTGAAAGGAGATACAACCACTGAAACCCGACAAAGAGAAATTCTCTCATATATACTAATATACAGGGTGATCCCGAATTCATGGTACGAACTTTAAGGGTAGGCCCAAGACATTGTAACAAGGATTTATTGTATAGAAATGTATGCCCCTCAGGGGGCTCATCTTCTTTAGATGAGTACGGGTGTCACAATCCCGAGGTGCCCTAGTGATCTTTTCCTTTTCCCAAGAGGTTTACTGTCTTTGGTAAATACGGGTGTCATGACGCCGGGGTACCTAGTGATCCTTCTCTATTTTCGACCCTTTTCTTGTCATACAATTTTATCTATTCTTCTTTTCCCGTCTAGACCACAGTTGTCTGGGCAGCTTAGCCAAAATTGAATCTTTTGCGCCATAAAACCCTACATTCACTCACTATAAAAATGTATTAATGCAGTGCGTGGCGAGGCCCAAACACAAGAAATGAGAGACGAAAGGAAAGGTTAAGTGTTTATTGAAAGCGTCGTTTCCAGAGTGTTATTTTTTCAATAACTGTTCACAATTGCGTCCACCAGTAGTGGTACATGCATGACAGTGTCGGTGGAGCGATTGACGTACACGTTCAAAGATGCCAGGTATTTCACGCACACGTGCAGTTAGCTTCGAGCAACGAGATTCTCATCTGAGTCAAATGGAGTCGCATAAATAAGATTCTTCAGATGCCCCATAAAAGTAATCGAGGCTTGATAAAGGGAAGATCGGGGTAGCCAACGGTCTGGTCCCCACGCCCAATCCATCGCATTCCAAATGAGGTATTCAGGTATATAAATGTGCAACATCGCTGTAAAATTCTGTGATCCAGTTTTCATTGATCAGGAAACTGCGCGTGATACATTCAGCTCGTAGTTACCATTTGCACGGCCGTACATGTAAGGCATTTCTGCTTTTTCAGCATACGTCAAGATTCTCATCGTAGACGTCAGCGAATAAGGCTTTCCCCTACTGAGATACTTCATGTTGAATTGAGGCTAGACATCTACTGCCCATAGCGGCAACGCAACCAACCGATAACTCCATTTCTCTTTTCTTTTATTTCCCCTGTTTACCCCTTACCGCGTCACTTGCGCCCCTACATTCCAATACAATAAATGATTGTTACAATGTCCTGTATCTATCCGTGGACGCGGTAGCAGAGTGGTATAGGTATCCGATCGTGGCAGGCTTTGTCACGAGTTCGAGCCCAGTACCACTAAAGACCCGCCGTATAGGGCAGCGATGCACGTTAAATCTGTCGAGAGCTGAAACGTCCTCCCGTTGGTGTGGTGTGATAGTTAGGAGAGGGGGGTGTCAGCTGAGGTGTCGTCCACGTCACTTGACCATGGTTCAAAATTAAGTGGTCCGTCGCCAAAAGCCCTGTGTAGCTGAACAGTGCGATGTTAATATTCACTTACTCACCCTGTATCTACCCTTAAAGTTTGTACAATGGATTCGGGACCACCCTGTATAATAGTGACTATATTTCAGGAAATTCACTTGTGTTGCGATATTGCTCACACAGTAACTTTTTTTTTATCACACCGACAATTTATATACTATTTAGTAGTGACGTCCATTTGCGGAAGGGAGTTGTTCTAGCTCAGAGGGCCAATTTAGCTGGATTAAAAAAACTCTGAATTAGAGAGGATAGACTTCGTAGATAGCCCATTGTTACGAAGTTTAATGATGTTCGGTATTGAAGATTTTATCAATGGATAAAATATTTAAAAAAACACACATACTTTATTGACACAATTGACAAGCAATATTAATTTGGTATTTTTATTGATTAACAAAACACAAACAGCTCTGTATATACAGCTCAAGGTACTTAAATCTACGAGCAGCCATTACACATGAATTCACTGGTATCTTAAAAAATTCAGCTGCCTTACGCACACAAATATAGGAACTAATAATTACAAACTTACTCAACAAAAGCTAAAACAATACAATTGCACAAATATGAAGTGATAATCTGAAAAATTGATTCAATGTTTAAAAGGGTAATAATATGCATTTGATTATCCAATCAGGATTTCATATCATTATATGTCCCATCTGTGGTAAGAAAGGAACACCGTATTTATTCGAATTTAAGTCGCGCTTTTTTCGAATGTTAATACTACTGAAAATCGAGTGCGGCTTAGAATTGAAGGCGGAAGAATTTGTTGGATGGGGAAAATTGAACTTGATACTCTGATGGTTAGAGCAATTACAAGTCCATGTACGCGTTTAAAAGTTTTTAGTTCTGAATCAATTATTCATTTCTCTTATTAGTTCCCCATTTATTTATTATTATTTTTAATTTTGTAAATATCGGATATCGATAAACCGTTTTACGTTGATGTTTATTTTTTACAAAAACATTGAAAATTTGGGGGCAACTTAGAATTGATGGCGGCTTAGATTCGAATAAATACGGTGTTACACAAAATATCAAATATTTGAATGTTCAAAGAATGTTACAATTTAAAATGAATTTGTGCTTTTTTAAAACAACAGCACTTTTATAATAGTTAAAAGAGCAATACAATGAAGTTTAAGGAAAATTTCCTTAAGTAAAAGCTATAAGAATTTTAACTTATTCAAAAAAAGATCACGAAATTGTTTAGTGTTTAAGATTTTACGCACTCTCATTTTTTCTACAATAAAAGCAGATATACTTCTAGATTTCAGATTCTGCGAGTACGTTGTTGTATTGATTATATATAAATACAGTATAATGTCACTGAATAACATGAAAATACAAATTATTGTTAAATAACTTAAGAAAAAACAATATTCACAGCAAACATTTGGTATACAAAATGCATTGAATAATGAAAACATTATCATCTTAAAGACTGACTTATATAAAATGACAATAAGAATAAATAAGAGTTTGTATAATGTAACAAAAAAAGAACACTTTTCATGTGTTTTATCAGGATAAAAGTTTTTTCAACTTGAATTGTTGTTCATACAATAATAAACCAGATGAAAAAAATGGCACTATATGGTTTTGATATCAAAAGTAAGAATGCGTGTACATATATATATATGATAAAATCTTAATTTTTCTCGTGATGAAATGAAGCTGTTTAGCTCTTAATGCATTAAAAATGGCTAAAAGCATGTGACGTCATAGTTACCTGATAAATGCAGTCACGTGTTCGTTGTTGCCAAATTTAGTTTTTGGAGAAATTTTTTTAAAAAAGTACTTGTTTATCAACAATAATAACGCACATAGGTATACATATAGGCACTTTATTTAAAAATAAGCATATAAGAATTTTTTTTTCTTACATTTTGAAAAAAAAATGAATTTTAATATTTGAATATTTTAACGCAATCATCAAATTTCAAATTTGATCTTAATTTTGAAAGTAGAACACCAAGAACAGTTTTGAATTCATGGAGAACACATGATTAAATTTATCATGTGACTGTCATTAACTTAGCCTATTCCAAATTAACTTTTTAAATTGATTCTTTAAAATTTAATTTTGTTTAGTTTAATATCTTCGCATATTAATGAATAAGCTATAGGAAAAACTAAACATCGACCTTTTATGTTTTGACATCGTCCTTTTTGATATAGAATAGAACAATGTTATTTTCGGATGGAAAGTTTTCTGTAATTAATAATTAAACAATGATTGAATTTACGAAGATAAAATGCACAAAATAAGTACAAAAGACACAAAATTTTAAACATTATAAAAATAGTTTATTTCACTAAAAATCATTTCTTCAGGAAATCGAAGTAACTAGGTAATTATTTTTTTTAAAAAAAATTGATGTATTATTCATTTACATGGATTTCAACTAAAATATTCTATTAAGTTTTTATGATATTTTGTTTAAAAAGATTATTATTCTTTACGTTAATTCATAGTTATTAAATTTAATCTAAAGTCGTAATGATTCACAAGAGATTGTGTGTAAAAATATCAACAACTTCATTATTCATTTCGAGTAAAACCATCATTTCCTCCAGATATTTCATTGGTGCTTTTTCTCGAGAATATATTCAATGCTTCTTAAAAATCCAGTATTCCAGAGTCTTATGGTTTTTCTTAAAACACCTTAGACATTTCAACCAATCCAGTAAAAAATTCTTCCATAAGGCTTTTTATTGTTCCAGAAGGATTGGTGTCACTGTTTGATGGGGCTAAGGCACCTGCACACGCAGCAGGAAGGGAACAGGAACCAATCCATAAAGATCCCTTTGCAATCGTCATCAGGATCGTACGCCAGGAGCCTGTGCCATTTGTACTTCTGCTCACAATTGCAGTCCCCGTTGCATTTCTTTGTCTGGACAGCTCTGGAAAAAATTAAGTCATGGTACATTAATCATAAATTAGCAAGTTATCGTTGATGTCAAAGCAAATCCTTTAGTTATCATTGAAAACTCAAATAAATCATTCATCAAGTTACACTAATATAACAAACAAGTTATCAAGTTACCATTGCTGTGTCAAACAAGTTATAAATCAAACATCAGGTAATCGTATATACGTCAAATAATTTAGTCACTAAGACATTGATATTCCGAACAAGTTATCAAGGCATCGAATTATCATTAGCATAACAAACAAACTTTTGGCCATCAAATTATGCTTTAGCATATCGAATAAGAGAAATAATTCATACAAACTATCATTGGAACAAAACAAACGACATTACAAATAATATAAGACATTGCCTATACATTTAGAGGACAAAAATGAATCGCTCACTTATCACGAGACCTTCGGAATTATTAGAACTGCAGACTTGAAATTTGACAGACATTTTCCTTTTTGTTGAGCAGAGATCCTCTAAGAACGGGTTTTGTGGAAATCGACTCTTGGGGAGGGGGAAGGTTGTGGGGTCGTTATCAATATTTTTAAAAAACTCTCGTTTTTTTAACTACTAGGCCAACAGGCTTGAAACTTGGTAAACATGGTTCTTTTGATGAGTCTTTTGAGAGATCCATTTAGATCCATTGCGGAAATTGACTATTAAGGTAGATTGCTGGGATTATACGGGGTCGTTTTAGATAAAAACATTAATATTTTTGCATTAATAGACATACAGACGAAGTTTAATAAGCATGTTTCTTTTGCTTAGTGATCTACCTAAAAATTTCTGAGGAAAATCGGTTCCAGGAGAGGATTTCAGAATCGTAAATGATAAATATACTTCCATTTTAGAAGTTAAAGTCCTGCTCTTTTTTAGATCAAGAATTGAGCTCTGTAAGAATAATTTTCAATACTATCGAAATTTTAATGCTAAGATTTAGGTATCAATATTCTAAACAACATACAGTCGGACATCCTTGAAATACCCAGTGAAGTGGGATAATAACGGCTATTATATAAAATAAAACAATGATGCACAACTTTCATAGTCTTCACTTAAAATATTGCTGTCATCAAGTTGAGAATCAAGCATTAATCAAACTTAAAAAGTACATTTATAAATTTGAACATTGTCATTTACGCTTCTAAATCTGAATGAGAATGATTGATATCTACCCCGAACTGATGACTGATTTCTTTGAAGAGTAATGGATGATAAAGTTATTTATCAAATGCGTCCTTAAATTTAAAAGTAATGAAGTACGTGATTAATGGTCTTTTTTGTGTTGTACTCAGTTAAAGGACGAATCAAGGTCACTGACACGGACCTTGATTTGTCCAAAAGCCCATCAAAATTGAGGTACAAACCTAAATATGCCTTTTAATATAGATATTTCTATAAATATAACAGAATAAAAGTGTGTGGAGATATAAAAAGCATTTTCTTTTCAAAACCGTTAATTTCTAAGTTCGTAACTCATAAAAAGGCTTCTAAAGGAATTACCATTTGGAGAATGGTCGCCGAAAGAATATCTAAGAATCAGATAACCAGTAACAAATATTTTGTAAATGAATGTAAATTGTGAGAGTTATCAATGTTCAAAATTCTTAGAGAATTAGGTATGTAGGACAAAAAATGCATATGGGTATCTAGAAAGTATTGAGAGAGATTTTCATTCTATAGCGCTAAATAGGTTTAAACTGTAGTTCTTGGAGGATCTTTGGTTTATTTTAAATCCTTCTCAATCAAATTGAAAAATTCTTGATAATACTGATACGATCAATAATATTCCCATTTAAAATGAAGTGAAATTGCTCAGGACTTTTTTTTCCCCAAGATTCATCCTAAATTATCACATTTACAGTAATAATAATAAGCCAAATTCCAACAATAAAAAGAAATTAAGTTGGATTACTGATACTTGTTACTGATTCACAGCTGTTAAACTGCAAGACATTTTTTTCTAGAAAGAGGAAAAATTAATTTGTCTTCTCACTGGAGATCCTTTATGAATCTTAAGATTTATCTATTCTTGATATCTCGGGAATTAAATAGGAAGGAGCAATTTTTCTAATCTAATACTGAGTGGATGATTACTGGCCATATTTCTGAGAAAACAACTTGAAATTTTATTATTAACCAATTTTAATTAACTTAAAAAGTAACAAACCCTTTTTAGCATTTTGCTAGGATTCAAAAAACCAATTTTCGAATTTTTTTTATAAAATCATTATTTTATATTCAGATAATAAATGCAAGAAATACTGTGTTTGAAAGACAAGTGCAATAATATTTAAACAAACCAAATTAAATATAGTACCACAAAATTATTGAAAACAATCAGTAAAATTTATGTAACACAAAAATTAAAAAAGCATAAAAAATAAAAAAATCAAACTTAAGTAATATTACTACTTAAAATTCTTTACTACTTCTTTAAAGTGTATTTAAAAGCTTATCTCGTTTAAGTGTATTTATTAAGATATTTTAAAAGCTTATTTAACAGTGATTAAACCATTACTCAATCAAATCAGTCTGAGGAATTTTTGTAAGTGAAATATAAACATATAAAAAAAACGCTTTCCAAGCATGCAAATGAAAGAGAAATAAGTTTTTTGTCAAAAACATTAATATTTTTATCAAAAGGAAACTTACATACTATACCATCGACCAATGTCGCCAAACGAAAAGATATCGTCAATACAAATAATGCCACCAAATGCTGTCACCGTTATTAGTACTGCGTTGGAATGTCCACAGGAAGGATTTTCCACTATTGGCTTTATATTCGTTATTAGGCGAGTTTTTCATTTGACGAAATTAGTCGATGGTCTAATACGAAAGTACCATCAAAGTTTAATTGTTGGAAGTTAATCAAATTTAAATCAACTTCAGACATGACGAAATGTCATCAACATGATTTGTAAGCCATTTTCCTCCAATCATCAACAACAGAACCCATTATTTTTAACCATACTTGTTCGCACAGAATAGTATTGAATATGGCTTGCTTCTGATGTATTTATCATTTTCAGCAATTGAATTTGAAACCTGATTCAAACTAACACCTCTTTGTGGACCGAATTACAAATGAAATCCATTTAAGGTAATCCGACTACGTACGGAACCGTGATTTTGCAAAAGCGTATAAATGGATGATATTTATGATATTTAGAATCACTTAGATTAGAAAATGTATATAAAATTGTTTTAAGACAGTTTTACAAAAAATATTTAAACATATTTTGGGACAAAAATGAACATAAATACACCTTTTCAAAATTTTCCCCTTTTTGGGAAAATTCTTTATTAATATTTTGCCTGTATATACTCAGACCTCTGTACGGGGCCAACTAGAATTTTGAAATATATAACTTGGGAAGTGGATTTACCCATGTTTTACGACAACAGAGGGAGAAATTTTAAGAAAAACCCCGATAATTTTTTTCAATGGTTGTAACTCTGAAACTAATGGGAATTTTTCAAAAATCATGGTTGAGCCTCTTAACAGAGGTCTGTGCTATATACAGACAAAATATTACTATAATAGAAGCATATTTCACAAAAGGAGATTTTAAAAAAAGGTTATTCTAAGTTCATTTTTTGCCAAAATATTGTATTTAAATCATTTTTTTTGTCATAATCTCTTTAAAAAATTTTATACATGTATTCTAATCTAAGTGACACTAAATATCATGAAAATTATACACTTATGTTTTTTTTTTAAAATCATGGTTCCGAACGTAGTCGGATACCTTAAACAGTGAAATCGATTAACTACTCGAATATAAAACTCAAAGTCATTTTAGATAAGTAAACGCCGTAAATGGCTCTTTATCTCCCGCAAATCCCATTAACATTTCATATTCAAACCAATTTACGACGAAAAACGGCATACGTTTCCTTTCTTTCTCGCATACCTGCCCACAACACACTATTACAATCGGGTTTTGCTTTTTTCTTAAAAAAATCATTTTTAACCGACGCGATGATGCAATCTACCCATCTCTCCTTAAACGTGGAAAGTACCAGAAAAACCACGGGGTATGAAGGAAGAAGTAAAAAAGAGAGAGAGAGGCAAATGCATTAAATAGCTACAGAAGAGAAACAACAAAAGAACAACTACTCGAATTTTGCCGGCAAAAACGGCAAATGCAACCTTAACCTAGAACCTGTAATTGAGCAATTACTGTCTCTTTCACTACAAATCCACCGCTCTAAAAATCATTCGTGACTCTACCCCATTGTCTGTTTCCATGACTGATATTAGAGGAGAAACTGGACGGAGGGGGTGGCAGTAGACAAAAGAATGCTCTTTCAAAACATCCGACGGAGGTCGAGGGTCATGCGTGGGTGGTATGGGAATACTGTCCCAGGGTCAAGAGGCCCCAAAGGCGACTGACCCCACAGGCAGATGCCGATTTGTGCTTGCTCTTTCTCTCTCCGTTGTCGATGTAGTCTTGTAATGAATTTCCTAATTTTTCCTGACAAGGTCTTTTCATTCATGAAACAACAGAAGAGCTCTGTCACGGGGATGGTTAGTGATTTAAGACGAAAGGATCCCATTTTGTTGTGGTTAAATGGTAAGTGAAGGTAAATATACGTGAAATAAATAAGGTTATGCGAGGTGTGTTTTTCATTATGTTCCTTAGGTATTCGGCAAAAGAATAAATGGCAGTGTTGGTTTTTGTAGTTCCACGTGAACGTGTAGTATGAGTCAGGATGAAACGTCAAGGACCCCGAATCTTCAACACGCTTTCGTTTGTTTAATGTTTTCCAGTAAACTTGTACGTACATGGTGGTTTTGTATGTACATTTCTAGTGGCCTTGTATGTAGAAAGTTCCTGAACGTAGAGTTTTGTTTCACATATAAACTTTTCTACATGAATTTGCTCTATATAAACCAAGAGAGGGTAATTGTTTTGGCTCAAGGGTCTCAATTATATAAGCACAGGATGCCGGAGGGCTCCACCTTTTCAAAACCATTGCATTCATTAGTTAACTTTGAATCTCAGAAAAGGTATAAAATGTTCCGTATTTAAAAATCTACAAATATAAGTTAAAAGAATGGCAGTTCTATTCAACATTTAACTGCAATCATATTTAATTTCAGAATCAGTTTAATGAGAGAAACGTACTCTATATTGCCCTTTTCTACAAATTCTTTGAAATCAGGAGGGATTGCTTACTGAAATTCTCACCGTAGCCTACAAGTTTATGTCTGCCAACTTGCTTCTATATTTACTCTTGCTCATCTTTGCGGAAAAATAAATGTTTACCCAAATATAAAAACATTTTCTGCCTGTTAGGTTATCTGACTGCCTTGGCAGGGCCCTATTTGCCCATCTCTTGATTGAAAATCGACGAGGGAAAATTATGGAAAATATCTTCTGAAATCGATATTTGAAACAAATATTTCTGCCACGTGATCATTTTTGAGTCTATCAGTTGGATTGTTGGAGTAATATAATAAAAAAAATGGTTGAAGTAATTAAATAAATTGTTTAGAACTAGTTCAAAACAGATCATATGGAAGACCTTATTCGTGAGAAAAATTCATTTGAATATTTTCCGTTAAAAATTGTTTCAGTTTTATCATTGAACTATTTTCCATTTTAATATATAATTCCTTAAATATGTAATGTATTACTTTTTTTCCTTATATTAAATTAGCGCTTGAACGGAACTGTAAACAAAATAATATTGAAATAAATTCTGGAAATCGAACAATTTTTTAAAAATACACTATTTTTCAAGCCTAGGAAATTAAAAAGATTAATGAATTTTGAATTTTTTAAAATGGAGTGAATTTTTATACACGAAAGATTTATTTTATTTTTAACTAAACAGAAGTCAACATTTTAGAAGAAAAAAAACTTTGTAAAAAGAGTAATAAAATACTGATTTATGAATAAAATATAAAATAAAATAATTAATCAAAAATATTCGATATTTTCGAAAATGGAAGAGAAATCCGAACTAGGTTTAAAACGACGACTCAATCTCGACAAAATAAGGAACTCGTAGCGTATTAAAGTTAATGAAACTAAGTTATAATTTTTTTCTGTAGGGAAAATAGTGGTTCTAATCATTTTGACTAAATTACTGAAATGTTTACAGTCTATTCTTAATTATAACTAGCTCCTGATATGTGTCAAGATGTCATCATTATTTACAAAGCTATCGTAAATGCTTTAAACGTTTTAATGTCTCAGTTAAAAAAAAAAACAAAGGGATACTTGAATTGCATTGATGTCGCTGAAGTTATTCACATAATTAAAAATATTTTCATGCTGTACGCCTTTTTCTTGTCTAAAAATATAGCAACAACTTTCTCGGAAAAAAATTAAAATTTCCCTGCCAGAAATCTTTGAAAAAGGTTGCAGATGCAACTAGTAAAAACCTGTGATTAGGTATATGACAATAAAAATTCCTTTATGTATTTTTAGAAAAGTTCATATATTCTAAAAAATGCTAGATCGTTTGAATTTGATTACAGTAACCTTACGTGAAAATCCTTTCTGACTAGTAATAATAAAATGAAACGTTGCGGGTTCAAACATAAAAAAATTAAATGAAGGAAAATCACGTGCAGAAATTCTCATACAATAAAGATGAGACGAAAAGAACCTTTTAGAAAAAAATACATACGATGGAGATTTTTTCATTATTATTTTAGAAGTTTATATATATATATAAAATTTCAACATTGCCAAAATAATTTTAAGGAAACTGTAATGTGACTATTGAAGATTGTTGTTAATTAATAAGTAAAAACGAAAAATCTCCCTCTATCTTATTGAATACATATAGAATAGAAAGAAAAAATTCGATATATAGAAGTTTATATTGGACGAAAATTTGATTATAGCCATAATTCCTGAATAAGAGACTGAAACATTAAATTAAAAAATTCATCTTTTTTCACTTGCTAAAATAATTAAGAACAATTTATACATAGTATTTTCATAGAGGTATTTAATTAACGTTCCTTGTATTGTTAAATAGTTCATAATTATAGTTACCAAAATATCACTTAAAATTCACATCTAGTAAAATGTGAAGTATAGTTAGTTAGCGAAAGATTAATAGTACAATTAATGTATGCAACTATTCTATCGGAAAATTATTAACTCAAGAATTTACTGTTTAATTTCAATTCCTAGTATTTTGAACACTCTTAACAAAATATCTACTATTAAACAACGTTAAATTATCTTTTAATAAATCAATTTTTTTAGAAATTTAAACTGTATGTCCCTTCACGATTTTTAGTTATATACTTTTGAATAAACCTAAATAATATGGCAAAATTACGAATCGTTCCGACTTGGTATCATACCGCAGGTTTGATATCATACGAATACTGTAAAAGTACTTTTTCCTCCGTGAGGTGTTGTAGGCAGAAAAATCTTTACATTTGTTTACTGCTGTAAACTTGTGCCTCTGCGTAAGTGCAAAAAAATACCGTGCGAAATGTGCATTCAACTCCAGGATTTATCTTTGAAATATAAGGTAATGTTTTTTTTACGTAATTGAAAAGGTAATAAACTTAATTATTTCCCTTATATTCTTCAATCCTTATCTGTGTAAATCATACATATTTATCTTTTCTCCCATATTTTAATTTCTATTTAATAGATTTTTATTTTTTACATTTTATTTTACAATATTTATGACAATAGAAAATTTTTTATGTAATAGTATTAATGCTGAGGCTACAATGTTTCATTAGAATTCATTTGTTTTTAGTAATTTTTTTTTAAATTTGGTTAGCCAAATTACCGAATGTGTGGTCTGATGCAGATGATATCTAAAAGAAAAGTAAGAGGACACTTTTACATATACATTTTATATAATTATGAAGAGAGAGAGCTGTATATATTTATATTTTTTATTACAACTTTAATAAGATAATTAGACTATAAAAATAATCAATTTTTTCGCTTTTTTCAAAAGTATGCCTTGTAATTTGTTTTGATAATAATAACGAGCTTAAAAATATAATGATGCACCGATTCAGTATAAATTTGAAGAAATGAGATAATACATATGACAAATAACAACTGTAAAATGAAGGCGAAAAGTTTTGAAAAATAAACAGGATTTGGGCACAGAAATTCTTTTATATATTTTTATAATACTCTAGAAACAAAAAGTAATTTAAGATACAATATGAATCTTTGTTCGCTTGTTGGCTTCTATTTTGAAAAATGGAAAATGATTTCTGAAAAATATTGAAATGACTCTGAGAGAAAATATACTTTTATACCTAAAAATATTTTAATTTTAAAGATAATGCAGTTTACAGAATGAAAGAACTTTAATAATGGAAATTTTGCAAAGCATTTCTTTAAGATTTAAATTTCAAAATAATTTTTTTCCGAAACGAGGAATAATATAACACGATAGATCTTAAAAATGGTTCGAAATTATTAAAATCATTCTAAGTAAAAGTTAATTGCTTTGTTTCGAAAACGTTTTGCTTAAATTTATGAAAGAGTATTGTCGTAAGTTTTTTTATGCATACAAAATGTATGAATTACTTTATAATAATATTTCCTTTTATCAGTTTAGTACTAACTTTTAAAAGAAAGGTGACAACATTATTTATGACAATTTTTAATAAGTATTTAAAAATTTTACTACTCAAACGGATTTTAAAATATCAGTTTCTGAATAGAATAAATTTTAGTTCTGTACATTTTAAGTGTAAAACAAAATAAATTTATAGCGATAGTCATTTTTGCTAACCAAAAAATATATTATCATTTCTGTACATAAAAGCATTGATTAAATAGACCCCAAAGGATATTTTTTCAATCACACATGGATAAATTGACATTCTTTTATAAAATTCAAACTTAAAAGAAACTGAAATTGCTGACAGATTCACTATGTGATCGCAAACAGTCTTTGGTATCAAAAATATCAATTTGAACCAATACCTTAAATAAGATGGATATAATAATGAAACACGTTTCTCTCACGATCATGTATTAATGAATTTAAACAGGAAAATAATTTTTCAGAGAAGTTACAGATTCAAAATTCATCTACAAGTCCGAGACATGGTTTTGAACCCATGACAATATAAAGAAAACTTTTGCCCTATCTAAGCTGATTGTAGCCATGAGGATTAAAGTATTTGAGTCCGCAAAATTCGAATGTAGTCATTTGATGACTAGAAATCAGTGAACTACTTCTTACTAAATGGATTTATTATATTTATATTTAATTAAATATTTCAAGAAATTTGAACACAATGCCTAAACATGCAAGTCTTACTCTTGCAAAGAAATTTCGTTTTACTACGGAAACACGGTTTTTAAAAACCATATATATTAGTAAAAATTCAATGAGTTTAAATTTGTACTAAATTATGATTTCCAGACGAATCCAAAATGGAAATCCTCAATAGCAGAACTAAATTAAATGTAATTTGTAATCAATATTTTTATCACAATATGATGTGTTCAGAAACATCTGCAGAAGGTCATAATATGGAGAATAGTGTGGTATATTATCTGTGGTCTTCTGTGTACCATAAAGATCTCAAGAATAAGGACCATTATCTGCAAGACTTTGAAAAATTAAAGGCCTTTTGATAGCAAAACTTTGTTTTTATCTTCCCACTATATTGCGAACAGTGTAAAGAACTTTTTTAATTGAAAAGAATCTCAAAGATCATTGGTAGGAATTGAAATTCTGAAACAAAAAATAACTTTATCCACCTAATTATATATGTTCCCGAATTAATTTTAATGTTAGAAGGAGACTACTGCTCTCTCCCATTGCCATCGCCTCCTGGACTTTTGAAGACATCTAAAGTTTGATTAATGATATCTTTTTATCCCTTAAAACATAATTTTTTAAACAATTTGTTAAAATCGGCATAACTAAAGGTATTTATAATAACCTCTCCGCTAATTTCATGTGTCACAGTAAAGACTTATTTTGATATTCTTGACATTTCAGTGGTTGAATTGGTTGCAGCACAACCAAGCCAAAGAATTTTTCAGATGAAATAAAAACGCATCACCTTTAAATCTCATTAAAAGAGATATTGCAGAGTTAGTAACAGGCCTTTTCATTCCGAATAATGGTGTGGCATCGAACAGCATAAGGACGAATATTTTTCAATCCAAATATTCACATCACTCCTCACGAAGAAATGTTAAACCAAAGACTGTTGTAAAAAATCATTCTCATTGGCTGATATATTGATACATTTATTCCCAGTTAAGGTATCCGACTACGTTCGGAACCGTGATTTCGAAAAAGCGTATAAATGGATAATATTTATGATATTTAGTGTCGCTTGGATTATAAAATGTATATAAAATTGTTTTAAGAATAGTATTACAATAAAAAATTATTTAAGTACAATATTTTGACAAAAAAAAAGAACATAGAATGACCCATTTTCAAAATATTCTCCTTTTGTGAAAAATGCTTCTATTATAATAATATTTTGCCCGTATATAGCTCAGACCTCTGTACAGAGGTTCAAATAGATATTTTGAAATATATAACTTAGAAGTGGGTTTATCCATGTTTTACGACAACATAGGGGAGAAATTTTAAGAAAAAACGCCGATAATTATTTCAAATGGTTGTAAATCTGAAAATAATGTGAATTTTTCAAAACTCTTAGTTGAGCTATATACATTCAAAAAATATTATTATAATGGAAGCATTTTTCAGAAAAGGAGATTATTTTGAAAAAGGGTTATTCTAAGTTAATTTTTAGCCAAAATATAGTATTTAAATAATTTTTTTCTCAAAATGTCCTTAAAACAATTTTATACATGTATTCTAATCTAAGTGACACTAAATATCATGAAAATTATCCATTTATGCGCCTTTTTAAAATCACGGTTCCGAACGTAGACGTAGAAAATTTCTTAAATCTGCTCCATTTCGAAATTTTTCATCGATTTTCTAAAAGAGTATACACCAGTGCTTCTCAAACTTTCCATATTTGCGACCCAATTTTTAATCATAATTTTCATCGCGGCCCCCTCCATACAATAGCAATGTATTTAATTCCATAATAATGTAATGTAAAGCTAAATACGACTTTAATTATAAACAGTACAAATTATCAAGATGCGTATTAAATTTTGTATATGATAAGTCCATGAAATCACAACAGTAATTATTAAACTTGTTTTTAACTTATCATTGATGAATTAAGGATAAAATACGTTGCGCAATACTGAAATATTTATAAGTATATTATATCAGTGCAAAAATTTGTATTTTATTTTTTATTATTTCAGAATGTATTTAGCTCTGTTTCCCCCTTTCAAGAAATTAATAATTTTTCTAAATAATCTTTAATTTTTGACTTTTCGATATGCTCGCGACCCCTGGTAGGATTATCTTGCCCCCCAGGGGGTGCGCCCCACAGTTTGAGAAACGTTGGTATACACACAACTAATATAATGGGTTGAATGTGATATTGGTTAATATTAGAATTTCGATTTGATATTTTTCTTTATATATTTAGTATAAAAACACTTTGTCATTCACTTTTGTTTGTTTGTTGGAACCCTGCTCCATTTTTTCAGCCATGGCCCAGATATTTTAAGGGTGGTACTGATTACATACCATGGCTAAAAAGTCTTTGAATTCTAAAAAGAAATTTCTTAAGGAATTCAGCTTCTGAACATATTTGTAGCAGTGACACAGAAAAAAAAAAGTAGGACATCACAACATAATTCACAAAGACAGAACCTATCCCGCACAAAATCCTCTCATTATTTCGACTCGGACCCCCTGCCTACTCTTCTCGAACCAGACTGATGAAAAATCTCTGTTTTCACGTCAAGTAGAAGGGGGATGAAGGAAAAGAAAGGAATCGGTCCGCAATAGCAGATTAAGACCTTTGACACGTTGCGAGCTACAAAACACCGAAGACCACCTTTCGGTAGCCTTTTTAAGAGACCTCAGCCGCACCCACAGTCCAACTTAAGAAGTTCCACCGAGTCTTAAAAAGTTTTTATTCGGGTCGTTTTACTTTTTTACTGCTCACTGTCAACGGTCGGGAAATAATATTGCGAGGAAACGAACGATACGGGTTTTTTTTTTTAAATCTCTGTTCCCCCTCCCCTCTTAAAAGTTTCGATTCCCCCTTCCAGGGGCCACACCTCGAGGCTGCAATCATAATTGAATGCCTGCCCCCTGGCCACTGCCAATCTCTTATTTCGTATGCCATTAGCCGGTGTCTTTCGCCCACAAAAGCATCCCAGGGTTGGGGGTGGATGCCAAAGTGACAGGGTTAGCAACTCGGCATCAGCACTGTGTCACTGACAGTTAACAGTGTTGCTAACCGTGCGGACAATGAAACTGTGAAAGACCTTATCTGAAATCCCATCTTGCTTGTGCGGCAATTCAAAAACTTCATTTGCATAAATAAATTAATATTTTTGAAGCGTTTCAAATATTTTCAGTAAAAATAAATTGATGTCTTAGTTTATTTACCACTGTTCCATCACAGTGTGAACTCTAGACAACTTTTAAAGCTGAATAATTTTAGAGAGCATGAAGAAAATTTTAAAAATCACTGATCTTTCCTTACCACAAACTATGCAGAATGTTATTTGAATTAAAATTCGTGAATAATTCTTCAATATGAACAGTGTCTTCACTTTGTATAATTTCTAAGGGTTTTGTGCTTGCCACATAATTTTTTTTATATTTCGTTTAAAAAGAAAGCGTTATCTACGTCCGCAGTTTTCGAGTGGGCATTACACGCGTGGTCCACTTAGAATAATTTTGCGGCCCGCGAGATTCATTGTTATTTTACAAAATGCGACTATTTTGTACAATATTTGTTTTTAATTTTTAACAATTAAATTCCAAAACTGTTTTTATTTTATCACGTTGCTTCTGTTACTGTGAATCTGGTTTTTCTTTTTAATTTTTTTATTTATTTTTTTAATCAAAATTGAAATTTATCAAATATAAATCGTGCTCAAACTTAACGGACGAAAACCTGCAACATCAATTACGATATGCAAATACACGCATTGAGATCGACTTGTAAAAACTAAGTGAAAGAGTTGAGAAACAAATATCTCACTAATTCAGGGCTTCTCAAACTTTCAATACCCGCGACCCAATATTCAATCATCATTTTCATCACGCTTTCCCCCTCCATACAATAACATTGTATTGAATTCAATAATACTATACTTTTACACTAAAGCTACAGTACGAATTTTACCTCTTATGTGCCACCGACGTATATAAACGTCTCGCTTAGCAAAAAATTTAATCTTCTGGACGTATATATACGTCTTTCTGAAGTACGATCTTTCTGTGCACTGCTATCCATAAAATTATTCCTAAGGCTTTGGAGTACAATAAAAGGACCTTGACAGTCTATGCAAAGGATTTACTTATTTCAGAGGATTTTGCTTATTTATTCCTTTTCTCCTCCCCAAAAAACATCAAATTACGCGCGTCTAAGTGGAAAACCGTGGCATTAGGGACCGAACCGCGTAACTTTTAATCGGCAGTTAACGAATTAATTATAAACCGTATAAATCATCAAGATAAGTGTTAATACAAGCCCATGGGGTCACTGGTAATTATCAAACTTGTTCTTAACTTAGTATTGTTAAATTAATAATAAAATAAATTGTACAGTAAAGATACTTTTATAAGTGTATTATATCAGTGTAAATGTGTATTTTATATTTTATTATGTCAGAAAATATTTTGTTTGCTTACTTTCAGTAAATTGATAATGTTTTGAATAATCTTTAGTTTTCGACTTTTCAATAGGCTCGCGCCCCCCTTGTAGAGTTATCGCGCCCCTCAAGGGGGGCCCACAGTTTGAGAAACGCTGCACTAATTAAATAAATTAAACATTATTTGATTGATGTTGTCGTGTATGACAAAGTGCAGAGGTTGTAATATTAGAACATAAGGATATAGTCAAATATTGCCAAAGGCCGGAATCACTGCCGTGACAACATCCATGGCACAATCCGAGTAAAGAATGTCCCATTATTTGATTATTGCATTATTTTTTATTATATTATCTACTCATGTGCTTGTACACATGAAAAACAATGAAAACAATAATAATATATGAATCTATTTTAAATTTTTATTTCAATAAATGTTTGTAATGGGTCCAAATCTAAAATAAAGATATTTATTTTTGATATGCAGCCCGCGGGATTATAATGTTTTTTCGAAGTGGCCCGCGAGGTCATTTTGGTTAGTCACTCTACTTCTTTACACTGGTGTATTATGGAAGCGAGAGGGGTGCAGCTCAGGTGTCGCTTGACTGCGGTACAAACTAATTAAAAGCCGCGCAACCGGTGAAGTGGTTAGTGACGCTGACTGATATGCCGTTGGGCCTGGGTTCGAATCCCGGAGAAGGCTTGAATGTTTGTAAATGCATAGTGTTTTCGCGGCTTTGGGGTACTCTAAAATGCCAACGAGCTGCTAGTCCTCTCGTGAGATTGGTGGAGGGGGAAGAAAGGTGGCAACCTCTTGACCATTCTCAGGGTGATCTCCTTCAAAGTTGGTGGGGAATCGAGCCAAATTGCATTGTCACCTGTATGGTGCTCACAGCTACGGCTAATGACAAGCGTATATGTAACCCTTTACCACAATGAATTTCACGATCCTTGATCTGATGTTACTGTTGATCAGGTGCAGTGGCGTATACAATGGGGTCCTAGGGGTCCAGACTCCCCAAAGCCCTTGATTAGTTTTCCGATTGATTATAATTCTAAGTATATAGTACATAAAATTTAATTAAATATTTGTTATTAATTTTATTAATTAATGCTAATTATTTATTCAATAAAGAGTTTACTGTCCCCCCCCCCGAAAATCGACAAAATCAAAAAGAGCATGATACAAGAATAGTAAACTTTCGACCCTGGACCCCCCTTGAAAAATGCCTGTGTGTGCTACTGATCAGGTGGCATAAGTAACAACAACACAAACTAATCAGTCCATAGCCAATATTGATCGTGTTGTTCGTGGTGAGACGTTAAGGCTGTTTTCGGCAAAAGTACGAGAGCCTGAGCTAAATGCGAAGCACATTTTCAGACAAAAAAATGCCTCAACTTTCATGAAAATTTGCAACGTTATAACTTATACTTCTGTTAACAATATAGCGTTTCTAAAATTTCAAAATATGTTATTTTTTTCATTTTAACGCGTGAAAGGACAACTCATTTAACATTACGGTATAGGAGAAAAAACGCGAAACACATTTTATGCCAGAAAAAATGGCTCAGCTCGGACAAAAAAAGTGAAGAATGATAAAATATGTTGTTCTCTAAGGGATAGTGAAGCCAGAATATAATATAAATTTTTCATTTCCTTTATATCTGAAAAAATGTACCTAATTCGGGTCCTATACTTTAATATTAACCGAAAACAGCCTTAAGAAACAATCAGTCCCTGATTATTTGATAATTGATTTTAAAAACGCAATTTTTTTGTTTAAAGAAGTTTTGTTAAGCTTATTTAAATCCCAAGATTTTAGATCTCATAAATTAAATTTATGTATAACAGAAAATCTCTCTCTCGTTAAGAAACATTTAATTAAATAATATTTATTTACTGATTATTATGAATGCTTGAAAGATTGCTTCTATCTGTCCACCATAACTAGGAAGAGGGAATACGATGAAAGTTCAAATTCCCTTTCGGGGAATAAATGGGCGAATTGCGAATTTAAGGGAATCGAAGTTAGCTGAAAATTTGAGACTGGAATTCTTCAAATCCTTTGGCTTAAACGGGTTAAGCAAATTCTCCCCATGAAAATTACAAAAAACTAATTATTATTATTATACTCTAAAATCATTAATTGCAGAAAAGTAAGATAGTGATAAAGGAGTTTACAATACACGGGACCAGTGGAAAGATAAAGTCTCTTTAGTTTAAATGTATTTATTAAATAAATGATTTTGTGATTAATTGTAAATAGATGTAAAATTAGTGGTGGTCAAGAAAGCTTACTTAAATCTAGAATGAATAGAAATTCAAATACTTTACATAAACATATAAATAAATCAAAAGAGCAGAGAAAATATCAGATAGATTTAAGTAAGCTTTATTGACCACCGCTAATTTTACATCTATATGAATAATAATAGATCAAAAGCAGACTCTGCTTTTGATCTATTATTATTCATATAAGTATATTAAGTTACAGAAATACCTTGTATTCAAACAAAGGCAGTAATACTGTGACTCGATTTCTCAACATAGATAAATGAGAATTTTTCAAATTCTGAATTGATTTAAGTTTGTGTTCAGATACTTTCAAATAATAGGATTCGGATTTTGAATAGTTTTTCAGACTTAAAGGAACTGCAACACTGATATTATGTTTGAGTTTTGCTCTCCTATAGAGAGCAGTATATATTATTATACTGCTCATTTTTGCCCGAGTTGACCCATTTTTCTCCTGGTATAAAATGTTTAACTTTTTTTCACCTACATCTCAAAGCTAAAAAAGTCACATTTTAGAGGTTAAAGGAAAATATTTGTTATCTATAAAATATTTTGCAACTTTAAAAATAGCTATATTATAGACATATGTATGAATTACAACGTTGCCCCTTATCATGAAAATAGAACCATTTTCTGTCTGAAAATGCGAATCGCGTTCTGTTCAGGCTCTCGTACATTTGGCGAAGACAGCCTTAATGTGTACAGTAAAAAAGATACATAAAATACATAGTTAAGAAATAAAGAATACACCACTGACTTGTAGTTTAATATTATTATTCCAATGTGTAAATATAGTTTAGTTTGAAATTCAGGATAGGTATGTTTTCAATGTATTCCTACAACTAAAAAAATTTTGATCAAATAAAATTTTTCAAAAAGGAGTACCTGAAGTAAGAACGTTTAGATATTCCTCCATAAACTTTCAATTTCAACGAATTTTTCAACATAGAAATCTGGAGAAAGAGACATAAACTTGAATTTTTTTCCCCCCTGGATACCAAAAATTCGTTACCAATAACTTTTTACGAAAAGTTACCATTTAAGAAAAATCTTAAGGCTGTTTACGCCATATGTACGACAGTGTGGACTTAACGCGGAGCACATTTTCGGGAGAAAAAATGTCTCAATTTTTATAAAAATTAGTGACATTGTAACTCTTGCATTTGTTTATAATATGTTTGTAAAATTTCAGAATATTTCATAAATAATCCGTTTTTCCTTTTAACGTGTAAGGGGATAGCTCATTTAGCATTGCGGTGTAGGAGAAAAAATGCAAAACACATTTTATAAAATAAAAAATGTGTCAACTCGAATAAAAATGAGTAATATGCAGTGGCGCACACAAGGGGGTCCGGACCCTCCCCAAAGCCCTTGATTTTTTTCCGATTGATTATAATTCTAAGTATATAGTACATAAAATTTAACTAAGTATTTGTTATTAATGATTAATTTTATTAAGTAATACTAATTATTTATTCAATAATTAGTTTTTTACTGTGTTTTATTCCCGAAAATCGACATTTTCAAAAGAAGCATGATGCAAGAATGGTGAAATTTCGACCCCGGCCCCCCCCCTTGAAAAATTCCTGTGTGCGCTACTGGTAGTATGATAAAATAAGTGATTCTCTACAAGATAGTGAAGCCAGAATATAATATTAATGTTTGAGTACTTTTATACCTGAAAAAATATTCCGAATCTGGGTCCTATTCTTTAAAATTAGCCGAAGAGAGCCTTAAAAGAAACCATGTATTCTACGGACTGATTAGAAGACTCCAATTCCGGAGAGAAATCTAGTTTACCCCGATGCAGACCTCTAAGCAGACGTATCCAGACTACGGTACCGCCCCCACCTCAAAAACTCGGTGACGTATGCTCCGTGGCCGAAACTGTGGCATACCGGTCTTCACTTAGCGCACGTGACAGCCACCAACTGCGCTAACAAAGGTCCATTCCATTCAAAAACTGCTCTTACTCTCCCCCTTTCTTCTGTACAAAAACCACCCCCGACATAAAAGCACGCACAGGCCTGTCATCGCCGAACTGTCTGGTCTGGAATGTAAACATTCGGGCCGCTGAGGTACCCCCGCGAGCACAACATAATATGGACGTACATCACCAGTTTGATGGCTGATGGCGAAGAATGCGCGAGGGGGAGAAATAGTTATTATTTTATTTAATATTTTAAAATGTGATGAAGGTTGTTGCTGCCCCTCCCACCACCGCCGTCTTTTGTAACCAAGAGAGATACATCTGAAGCAAAAGAGATGGAAAGAAAGTATAAAAAGACCGGTTTTTTGGTGGATAATAATCAACGATTTATAGGACTGCCTCTGCTGATGTTGCACCAAATTAAGGAAGGTTTTTTTTTTTAGAGAGAAGTTTTTCATGGGATCACGACTTTTTATTGTCTGTGTAAAGGGGCAATTATTATTGTTTTTTCTTCTGCTGCTCAGTCTGAAGGTGATGCAAGTGTTTTGTATCTGAAGTATGCTTTCCTTTGTCAGGTTGGTTGTTCAATCGTTTAAGTACTGATGTTGCATTTGGGGCTCTGATTACTAATACTGACGATTAAATTGTATAAAACAAATAAATTACGTAAGTTGTGTTCGAATTTTCCATAATGTCACGCAATTTTGAAATGAACAGTTAAAGAAATGAAAAATAGTAAATAAATAACAAGAGATAAAAATTTAAGGCGTTGTCAAAACTGCTTTGCACGTGCATCGTTCCTATCATGTGAGAAGAAAACTAGATTAAAATAGAATAGACGAGTATTCTGAAGCAAAATGATAAAATTAAAAACTCCTTTAAAACTCCTTTTATACTGTTTTTGGTTAACTTTTTCCCATCCACATATTCAAGTGCATTGTAATGTAGTTTTATCTATGTAGTTTTAACTTAAGAGACGAAATATGACCAATAGTATAAAAACGATAAGAAACAAAAAGTTTTTAACAGTTCAATGAAATAAATTAATTATATATGGTATATATATTGCATAAAAAAAGGCAATTATCTAACATAGTGAAACATTAGTAAAAATATGAACCGAATCAGTAATCTTTCTAGAAAATATATACATATTTAAAAATAAACGTTAAAATTCAACCTTTTCTTTCTTTTGTGCATAATGTAAAACCAATAATTTAAATTTCGAAAATAAGTAAACAACAAGTGAAAACGCCAGTGAAATATTTTTATAAAATATCTAAAAGATTAAATAATTTAGTATTTGATTGGGACGAATACAAAAGACAGAAGCTCATCTTAACCGAAATCATAGAGCGAGATAATGAGGGCTAAATAATGAATTAATTCATGATAAAAAAAAAAGGACGATTCACTGTCAATCAGATGATACAAGCTTCTGAAATGTAAGTACACACATACTTGCCTTATTAAAGGACATTTTTTCTTATCTGTATTGGAAAATAGAATCCAATGATTCTTCTTTTAAGTAGAAAACTGATACAATATTATAACAGATTATGGTTATAAAATTTGTACACAGTTAAAGTAGTAAGTCCTTAAAAAGTAGGAAAATTCCGATTTATGCTTAGTATGAAATGACCATTTAAATTTGTACGAGGGAGTATCGTTAAGTTTTAATTACTGCTAAAAACAATTCAAATAGAAACTTAGTTTTTATTTGATATTCTTAACGTATTTCTATACAGTCATCATGCACAGTTATACGAGTGTATTGCATAGTTAGAGACAAAATATGTATAGTATATATATGTACAGCATATGTACTATCAGAATGATTAGTACCTATCATATTCCAATACTAAAATTTTGAGCAATCTTTTACTTTTAAAAGAAATGAGAAGATAAAGAGAGATAATTTGAAATTTCTTAAAATTTTATTCCCCCTTAGGTGAAAGATAGCCCTACACACCGGATCGATGTTACAAGAATCATTCATCCAAATTGTGCAATATTTCGTTGTGAGCGAGTGTTGAATATACTTTGAATTTATTTTCTCTTAACCTTAAGGGTTATACGTTGAATTCAATCTATTATTTTTAGTTAATGCTATATTTTACTTAGTGCTATATTTTGACTTCGTTGTCCAATTCAAAGAAACGTATTTCATTATTCAATTCATTTTTCTATGAACCTAACCACTTATTCTGAAATAAGCTCTGTTATTCTGATTTCTTATATATTCTAATATTTAATTTGTTTTTAACTTTTACTTTTCCAATATTTATATAAAAGGAAGTAGAGTTCAAAATCTATATAATATTTTACGTATATGAAAATTTCAAGTACTCTGATTGATGAATAAATACATTCTATTGCGCTCAAACGAATTTGTGATAAAGTATATTAGAACATTATTTTTCCAAGTTTGAATCATGTTCTCTGTGACAGTATAGGTAAAAACAAGTCTTAAAATAAAAACAAAGTAAACAAAACACACGCTCTCTTTGTTATGACATTTAAGACATGGTATTAAGCGATTACCCATTTTTGTGATTTGAAAATGCTTGTTTACAAACACGGTCTCTCACTGTCTCTTTTCCTACAACATATTTTGAAGCAAACCACCCTCATAAAAATTCCTATATCCATAACCGCAATTAAGTCTCGCATCAGAAACCAGTTGGAACCACACAGTCTCGAAACTGTCACCTAAACAAAGGCACTCCATTTCCCTTTGTCATAAACACAAGACACGTCATCGAGAGAAAACTTCCAGAGGTCAGATATCACAGACCCCTCTGACGCGGGGAACAGACAGCTCAATTAAGACATTCCACAAACCCCTCCACTAAAAATCGAAACGACTGTCGTCGGAAGTACATCAAGACCCCTCTCTGCATCCCCTCGAAGAATTTTTAAATCCACCCCGACAACCATAAAACGTCGAAAAAACACTGGTCGCAATAATTGGCGGAAACAGCAGGGCACCCCCCAAATTATTTACTTCGCATATTCCCTATATCCCGTTAATAGGAAAAGCATTCCTGTCCCGTCTGGTGTCCCAATAACGTTCCCTGTGGGACATCGGGACTTTTGGCAGAACCCGATGACCCAGAGATAAGAAGTGGAAGAGAAAGATAGGGATCGGTTTTATAATGTTGACTTTGTGGCTTGCGTAAGAAAAAGATCTCTTTTCGTGAAGGGGGAGGCCCGATTTATGGGAGGTATTTTTTTTTTTTTATTATTTTTGTGTGCGTAAGAACACGACTGCAGACTGATGAATGGAATCAGGAAGAGCGTTTCTCATTCCGAATGGCTACCTGTACGAAAATTAAAAACCATTGATTATATCTCTGGTACTTTTAAGTAAAAGTTATGGAAGAAAAGTATTTTTTTTTGTTGTAGTTATTCAGAGACATTGATTATCCTATTGCCTTCCTGGAATTACATAAGTAGTAATTTTTTTTTTGTTTTGAATACCATTGCGTTTTTTCTTGTCCGAAACAAATTTTGCTTGCTTTCCACTGTGGGCGTATAACAATTTTACAATGTGTTATTCAATTTATTTTACTGAAATGAATTGCCAAATTATTACATTAAAATATTTTAGTGGCAAATCATTATTTAAATTCCATATAATTTAAAAATTTATTAAATATTGCAACCATTGATAATTAACCATAAATACAAGCGAGAGAGAAAAAATACACAATTGTCTAAATAATTTTTCCCTTCTTTTAATCCGTATAAAGTATTGGGGGAGGCAGTTATTTTCTTTTCTTTGAGATAATTACTGTATTTTATTATCCAGCACAGTTCATGTAAAAAATTTTAAAAACTGAAAAAAAAAAAAACCCATTAAATTTTTATTGAATCCCAAAAACATTGAAAATTACTAAAATTTAGCATTGTGATTTACTTGTTTTTCAAATTTCAGGCATGAAATCTCATAAATTATTACAACATTATCTATTGAACTGCAAAACACAGTTATAACAAATTATTTCTCGTTTGAAGAATAAAACATATTATGCATACCAAGAGGTACGCAACTTTAATCTGTGAGGGATCTATTAGAAGATATCGAAATCAGTGAGGGTCGCACGTTACAACTAATATAAAATATTTATTAGCTAAGAGTAGTAGCAGTGCTGGTAATACTGATCATCGCGATAAAACCATATTAGATATCGTTCTCAAAATATTTCTTATTACCCATAAATATATCTCTAAATTTAATTTTTGATAGCAATTAAGAGGTGTGTATTATAAATATGCTTTTGAAATTAGATTTAAAATCTTTTTAAGTGCTCTCATATCAAGATCTTCTACTTCAATTTCTTACATAGGCCAAAAGATGATATGAGAGCTAAGGATAAAATGAAAATAACTTTTATGAAAATTATTATTAGTAGTAGTAGTATTCTTTTTTTTGGTTTGTTTTCAAAATCTGTAAATATGGATCTGGTTTATAAATTATGGAAAAAGTACACATTAAGGAATCGTATGAAAACAATCGAATGTTACTGTGTTAATAAGGGTTTCCTTATTCTAACACAGAGGGTATATATGCGTCATTATCATTTGAACAGGTCTTTTCATTAAGCACATGAGTTCTTTTTTCATTTACAGACTTGTGATTCATTATGATCTTTGTATACATGCATCTGTTTTTAAAAAAAGTACTAAAATTGTGTTTCTTTTAAATACGAGGTTAACCACTTACTGGCAGACTTCTTGCTGTATTGCTTGCTGCAGATGCTGTGTGTTGACTATTGCTCGTATTTTCCCTGCACTGTTCGATGCCCAGTAGGGAGTGACGATCTCGACAGCTGACTCGCAGGCATCCACTCTAGAAAACAGAACGATTCATTTAGAAGACAAATAAGATTCTGAATAAAAAGGTTTATTGCTTTTACACTTTTGTTTCCATAATATAATGAATGTTTGTTTTAAAAATCTATTCAAGACATTTTCTCTATCAGTCATTTTGAATTTTCAAAAGTAATACACTGAAAACCGTGAGAATTGTACTTTCTTCCCAGCGTTTCTTTTGTGTGTGTGGTGGGATTTGAATGCAATAAAGAGCACATCAAAGAGCAAAAAATAATGAAAATTCCTTTGAAATTATAATTTTTTCTATCTCTAAGAACATGTCTAAATATTTCTTGAAAAATCTGATTACTCACAAATGAATCACTAAGATATAAAAATGTAATAATACGAGTTTTAATTAGAGAATTTTGCATTGAGGTGATCCTTTTTTAGTGGAGATTGCATTCGTTAAGGAATGAGGAGGCTAGGTATCTTTAAATGTACATTTTATTGACGAACAAACGTATAAAGCAGTGACACGAAACATACAGCACAAACACAAATAGACAAACACACGCCCATTTAAGACAGTCACATTCATTCTGCTTCCGTTCCTCAGATCTCATTTGGTCAATCGGAAACTATTAAAATCATACGATTTCTCGTAAAGGCTTTTGTGATGGGTCCACAACACAAATGATGCGAGCCAGCACCATCCTGATTTAAAAACGCTAACCTTTTAGTTTTTTGAGAGATAAAATCGTGGTTAGTACTCGTTAGTCGGAAAAATAAAAAATATCATGTGAAGTCTTGGATTGCTCAAGATCATCATGAATTAAAATTCCCCGTGAAAAATTTTAAATGAATTACTATAAATATATTTTCAAAAGCCTCCAAAGAAAAAATATAATTCTTAGGAAATTTATTATTTTTCACTCTTTCGGATACACTTTGTTGCATCAAATCAAACAGGAGGTAAGAAAACATGATGTTCACAAATTCAAAATGACCATTAGATGGGAACCTTAAGAATTTCTTTTTTAAATCACTCGCCTCTTCTCAATTAAGGAATGGAATATATTTTATGGTTGTCTGTTATAAATCTCAAGGATAATTATAAATCTCCCGATAACAAATGTTATTAATTTAATAAGTCCATGCCAATAAAATATGCTTAAAAATGCTAATATCCACCACTGGGAAATTTTTATGGGGAAGCCTATTCTATGTCTAGATGAAATAATACAGCGTCTGATTTATTGCAAAATGTGTAGGGTGGGGCGTTCAATATGCAACCTAACATTTATATGTAAATTAGTGTTATTAAATGCAGTTACTGATAAAGTAGCTGCTTGTAAGGCAACACTTGCTTAGTCTAATCACGAAACTATAGTTAACCTCGCCTAATTTCTTGTTGGCTACTCGAAAAAGAAATGCACCTGAAAATTTATGAAAATGATGAATTCTATTCAGTAGCGCACACACAAGAATTTCGGGTCCGATCGAAAAGTCTTCACCAATCTTGTATCATGTTCCTTTTGATTTTATCGATTTTCGGGAACAAAACACAATAAAAAAACTAATTATTGAATAAATAATTGGTGTTAATTAATAAAATTAATCATTAATAACAAATAATTAAATTTTACGTACTATATACTTAGAATTATAATCAACCGGGAAAAAATCAATGGCTTTGGGGGAGCGGTCCGGACCCCCAGGATCCCCCCTTGTGTGCGCCACTGATTCTATTTTAAAAACATTCAGCAGCAAAATTCTGAAACTGTATTGGGTCCATATAGAGTTTCATGAATGAATACCTTTAATTATTCCTTTTGTGATGAGGAGACAGGGTTCCCTATCCCCCTCGGCCCTAAATCATTAAACTCATAAACGATAGGTTTCTTGAGGACTGGCCAAGTATATATACAAACCCTTAATAACAGCTGTTATACAAGACTACGAATAATACAATTAATTTTAATACAAACCTACGCTAATGTTATGTTACGCAATGTTTAACTAAATATGATCGTCAATTTCTTATTTAAAAAGGTTTAAAACAAAACTGATCCTAACGGACTTATTTCATATGACGTCATAGTCACATGGTAATGAAAATCACGTGTATCCAGCCAATCAGTTCAAAAACTCATGTGACGTCATAGTCATACGGTAAAAGAAATCATATGTTCCCACCTAATCAATTCATGTGCTTCATTATTGCCAACTTTTGCTGTTTTCAGAAACTTTCTTTCAAAAAGTACTTATTTGTCAACAACAATAACGCACATAGACATGCAAAATGTATTTGATTTAAAAGTACGTTCATAAAATAAGATTCTTTTTTAAATTTTGATTTCTTTTTGAAGAAATTTTTTTATAATATTTGAACATCTTTACCCAATTATGAAAATTGAAATTATATCTAAGTTTTAAAAATAGAAGAGCAAGCATAGTTATTTTAATGTTTGTTTTGAATTCTATGAAGATCACGTGTTCGTCTTTATCATGTGACTGTCGTGAATTGAGCTCATTGGTACTTATAGTTCAGTTGGAGACGAGAATCGTTGTATGTTCCCAATGTCTATATTCAAGAAAGATTTACATGCAATTAAACCAAAAAATATATCAAGAAAAAGTTAGATCACACACACATCACAAATTGCATATTATAACTTAATCCATTGTCTAAAAATAATTACAGTATTTGTAATAGATGGCAATACTATTTTCATTTCCTTCTTGACTTTTTTTGCTGCGTTAGTCTTCTTGTCTGTAATGGTTTTGATCCTAATTTTATACTAACGTTTTTGTCCCTTAAATATAAAGATCTATGCATGATATTTTCCTTTCTGTTATTATAGACACTTTTTTGTATAAATTAATAAAAGTCGTATAAATTTTGTATTAATTTCATATACACTACTATTTATGAAGGTTGCAATCTATGAAATAGTTTCCAGAAAAAGAAGGAAATGTGTACCACCTATTACTTAAAGTGGATTAAAAGCAAACCATCAGTTATAAAACAAAAAACTAATACCAAAATTCAATTAAGTATGACCCTATTGCGAGCAGCGATGAGAATATGTACACGCCGTGGGATCAAATTATAAAGATTCTGAATACCATACTGAGGAATGATATTTTATAAAGGGCCTCTATGATGCCTAAGTTCAATCATACTTTTTACCCGACAAGCGATATGATAGAGTTGACGAATGATATTATCTCGGATATGCTAAATGAGGGACATTTTCTGGAAACAGGAAGGCAATGGGGAAAAGCAAAACCTGTCGAAATCTGTATATATTCCAAGCAGCTTCGAGATGGCTAAATGCAATTCCGGGAATGCATTGGAGAAGGGGCGTAAGACATCGGGCTTCCAACTTCTTTGATGTAACTTCCCTGATTATGGAGGGACTCATCTGAGAAGACACCTTGCTGCCTATTGGCTCGTGTTTGACTGCGTTTGTGAGCTCGTTGTAACCAAAGGTGCTGTTGATTCTGCTTCAGAAGATTCCTGGGACATAAGAATCTTTATATATAGCCCATAGCGCAAAAGATATCGAAGAAAGACCATAGGAGGCTGACAATGCCATTGTAACAGAGCACATTGTAAGGTTTATTACCGACATACGGATGAGGTAAGCCGTAGTGACGCAAAATTGCTTCACTGCCAAAAGTTTCGCCACACACAGCCAAAGTTTTGATTTGTCATATTATTCTAGTCCATCTTTTCCTCCCACATCACTTTTGTGGTATTATGCTTTTTACGAGCCCAAGCAAAAATTATGCATTTCATCCTCAAACTTTTGTCGGAAGCAGAACTCCAATCGCTTCTCGACCTTCTTTTTCTCAAGATATTGATCCTTGAAGCTTCTGGTTGTTTCCAAAATTGAAGACGCTATTGAAAGGATCCCGTTTTGAGAGTAAGGAAAGTAAGAAGAAATAATACAGAACATCAACGGTGGAGATGAACGTCATTCCAAAGGAAGCCTTCAGGAGATGTTTTCAGTAGCGGAACAATGAGTGGACTAAATGCATATAGGCTCAAGAGACCTAATTTGAAGGCCAATTAAGTCAAGTAATATACTTTTAGTGGCCAAAAAATCGGGTGTTTTTTTTAATTGTCCTAGTTTTTAGGACATTGACTTTTTAAGATGATTTTGTTTATGTTTTGAATTTCGAAACTTTATAGAGAGAAATAATTTTTGTTATAATCAGAATTTATTTTATTATTAACTTTTATATTCTTATACTTATTTGTATACAGATTTCAAATATAGAACACGTATAACTTGAAAAACTATTAATAATGCTATTTACAAAAACCTACTTATTTGGCGATGCCCCAAACGCCGTCCGTGCTCTCTTGTTTCTGCTGTGGACAGGATGACCATCGTATGTCTCAAACTGGTCAAATTTGAAAGCGGGGGTATTATTGGAATCATCCTCGTTGCCGAAGGAGTACTCTCCCACCATTCGTTTGACCAGAGCTTTGTTCTCATCGATGAATTTTTCGATGCGGTCTCTGCAACAAAATAGTGCCAGGGGAAGAAAATAAATTAAAATCTTACAAAAAATGCTTTTTTTGTATTTATTATAAAGATTAAACTCTGATGCTCTTTAATTTTATGTCCTCAATTTAATGAAGAAAATAAATTTATAAAATTTTAGTTCAGTAAATGCAGCAGATGCAATTTTTTTATTAAATATGTTCCATTAGCGTTGAAATGTGTTGTTTCTTTCTTTGTAAGTGTAATAAATGTATTCTTTCCATCTTTATGTCCAACAAAAAGCTCTATTTTTATATCTACCAATAAATGAATAGTGAGAAAACTTTAAAAGCTGGAATTAACATTTGAAAAATATACATTTCCGTTTCTAAAAATAAATCTTTATTTTATGATTTTCTAATATTAATAATTTTATTAAAAAATGTACCAGAAGTTTCCTATATTTTACAAAATTATAATAAGTAATGATATGTTTCAATTTTAATGATTTTTCTGATTTCAATGAAGAATGAAAAATACAGTAATAGTAATTTTTAATTGTTGAATACAAATGTACAATATTCGGAAGTGAATATTTTTTTTAAATAATTTGATAGGTTATTACTCTAATTACTGAGTATTTTTAAAGCTAAGGATGAGTAAGATAAGCGACAAAAAATTGCCACCAAATTTTAATTGCATCGACTTAAAAATATTTCTTAATATTTTATTTGAATTTTTTTTGTTAAAAACTTGTAAAAATACATAATAATACATTTTTAAAAATGTTGAATGTTTTAAATTATTTTTTCTTATTAATACATACTTCTAGACACCCAAAATACAACATAACAAAGGAAGCGATATTCTGCGAAAATGTTCAAAAATGTAAACAAAATCTTTCATCATTAAATTTTAAAATAAAACCTTATCAAGAAAAATAAAGTTATTCTTTCATTGACCAAAAAATTAATGTAATTTAATATAGTATATTTATTTCTTTGTATATAACATCAATGTATTCCAAAAAAGTGTTGGAATTTTTTTAACTTACAAACTACATAATTGTTCTATTTACCTCTTGCTCCTCTTCTCCCTGCCTGCCCGGCCTTCTTCCCCCTCCGTAGAACTGAGGAAAAATGAATGAAAAAAAGAATTTAAGTTTCCTTTTGTACGTTTAATTTTTTAAAATGCTGTTAGTCCGGAAGGCAAGGGAGAAAAGTAGCAGTAGTAAATGCATGCAAAGCACAAAACATTGAAGGCACAAACAAAGCAATACTTCGTAGAAATGACATGGCAGAGATAGAAAGTTAATATTCTAAATGTATAAGTACTATTTAAAAATACGTAGTCGAGATTTTTTAAAATATTAAGGTATCCGACTACGTTCGGAACCGTTATTTTAAAAACTCGCATAAATGGATAATTTTCATGATATTTAGTGTCACTTAGATTAGAATACATGTATACAATTGTTTTAAGGACATTTTGACAAAAAATATTATTTAAATACAATATTTCGGCAAAAAATTAACTTAGAATAACCTTTTTTTCAAAATGTTCTTCTTTTGTGAAAAATGCTTCTATTATAATAATATTTTGCCTGTATATAGCTCAGACCTCTGTACAAAGGCCCCAAATAGAATTTTTGAAATATATAACTTAGAAGTGGGTTTATCCATATTTTGACAACGAGAAAGCAATTTTAAGAAAAAACGCCAATAATTATTTAAATGGATGGAACTCTGAAATAATGTGAATTTTTTAAAAATCTAGTTGACCTCTGTAGGGGGTCTGAGGTTTCAGGCAAAATATTTATAATAGAGGCATTTTTTCAAAGGAGAACATATGGAAAAAGTTATTCTAAGTTAATTTTTTCAAAAATTGTATTTAAATAATTTTTTTTTCAAAAGTATCCAAAAAAATTTTATACATGTATTCTAATCTAAGTGACACTAAATATCATAACAATTATCCATTTATGCGCTTTTTTAAAATCACGGTTCCGAACGTAGTCGGATATCTTAATAGTATATTAAGAGGATTGACTATGTCGGAACCGTAGTTTTTAAAAATAAATAAATAAAAAAAAATAAAAACTTATAAAAGAATAGTATTTTAGATATTTAGTGTCAGCTGTATTAGAATTTACGTATTAACTTGTTGTAAGAATATTATAGCAATAAAAAACTATTTAAATACACTTTGTAATAAAAAATAAGAAAGAATGGCGCATTTTCAAAACATTCTCCTTTTATGAAAAATCCTTCTATAATAATATTTTGCCTGTATTCTATGGCTTCTGTACAGAGCCTGTGGGCAAGGATTTTTGAAATTTTAACAAAAAAAACACCGGTTTTATTTCAGTTGATTGTAACTCTGAAAATAATGGGGATTTTTCAAAAATCCTAGTTTAGCCTCAGTATAAAACTCCTAGCTATATATAGGCAAAATATTATTATTATTATAGAAGCATTTTAAATAAAAGGAAAATGTTTTCAAAATATGTTATTCTTTCTTCATTTTTACCCAAAAAGTGTTCTTAAATAATTTTTTCTTATTCCATTTACTTACAGCTCATAAAATCATTCACTTCGAGCTTTTTCGAAATCATGGTTCCGAACGAAGTCAGTCACTTTAAAAAAAAACACTTATAAATTAAAAATAAGTTTTTAAAAACTAGATATTTATTGCTACAGCTCGTATAAATAACAATTTTTAAGCTTAAAGGTATAAATGCAACATTTATTACAATGGTGTAAATTTAAAAAAATATCTTTTACTTTGTTAATTTCACGAAAAATTAAATAAATTTATTATCTTAATCAAATTAGACTTTCTCAATTCAATTCAGAAATTGGTATTAAAGTACAAGCATTATTCTCTAAAATTATACAATTTTATATTAAAATAAACTACCCCATTAAGTTGACACAAAAGGAAATACATGTATAAATTAGGAAAGAGGTAAAATGAGTGACAAATGTATTGTTCATTTTTACTTCGGATATGTATTTCCAGGAGACGGACAGTACAGTTGATTTTTCCGCCTTATGCAAGGGTATCCTCTTAATATTTCAGCACAGGTTTCCAGCCACAAAGTCAGCGCAAAAATCGCTAGAGTCGCCTGAAAATACAAATTAAAAAAAATTAGGAGTATATAAAAAGTTACAAAATTAAGTATTAAATATAAAGGAATTATAAGGTTCAATTACAGCATAATTCATCCAAAAAAAAAAAAAAGAGAAATTTGCATATTTACATCGGAAACAATTTTCTTTTATTCATGCATTTTGAAACAAATTTAAAAGGATATGTATTGATTTAAAATAACGATATATAGTTTCTCTGCCGAGCTAGATGTCAGGAAGTAAAACACGTTTTACAGGGTTCAGTTATTTCTATTGGGTTCTAGTGAATAAGAACGGTATTAAAGTTTTGAAAATAAAGATTATTTTGGCAATTTAGAAATTAAATTTTGAATATGTCAAACTTTTTTTTTCCAATTTGAACGAAGAATAATTTATGATCAACGCAAGCAGATAGTAGCTAAAAATTTTTTATATTGTGTAACGTTTTATTAATATAATAATGGAATAAATAAAATAGTTAATTAAAATAACGATACTTAATTATAATATATCGAAAATAAATATCAACAGAATTTTGGATTAACGAAGAAACGTCAATGAAAATTGAATAGTTTTTTTTCCCCAATAAGGTGTTAAATTTATGAAAATCAGTTATTACATTTAATATTTCTTTGTAATTTTTAAGATTTAATATTAATCTATTACTAAGGAAGGTCAATGTTTAGAATATAATTACAATTAAAAAAAAATGTAAATTGGAGAAAAGCAATGATTTAAGTTACTGCCACATTTTATATTTGCTTAGGCCATAATAATACCAAATAAAATGACAGAACATTTTGAAATTATCTTTTCCATACATTCCGTTTCTTCTTTTCAAACTGCATTACAGTAATCAATAGTTACTTATTTATTGTTCCAAATAATTTGTGGCAATATATTTCCGAAAAAATCTTTTATTTTACTTAAATTCGCAAGTGCTTTTAAAAATGTATTACAGTAATGTTGTAGGATAAGAGATAAACACGTTAATTTCACATTTTTGTAAAGCGCGTTTTTCAGTGTAGTTAAATTTCTCACTTTTCAATTTATGCAACTCCTTTATCATATTTATTAGCAGTCAATAATATTGTTACACAAACTACGCGACTTTGTCATTTCTTAAATTTTAAATGAAATTTAATTTCAGAAAGATACTTTAGTGATATAGGGAAATAAGTAATAAAATGAATATATACGCATTAATAACAAGTCTGAAGATAGTATCCATTTCATAATTTATTACAGAGTACACGTAAATTATAAATTGCTTTATCGAAATAAATTCTCCTTAAAAACCATAAATTGAATTATTTTAAGGAAAATACCACATACTTAAAAATATTACATCATGAATTAACGATATGAAACTAAACCTTTCTTCATGCTAAAAATGTGTACGTAAACTTGTAAAGTACTTTAACATTCGTCTAACAATCATTCAAGATTCATTCGAAACGATAACACACAAAATGAAGAGTTACCAACAATTTTAAACAAAAACAGAAATATTTATAGTGCAGCAACAAGTAGATTACGACGAAAAATAACAAACAAAAATGTCATAAAAATATTTACACAGTACTGAAACATCAATATGTGCATAGAGCCATCAAGTAATCATGGACAAATCTTCCTCCTCCCCAAAAAGAAAGTCAGGTACAGATCAGACTTTAAGCCGTGTTCTCACCTTCCCCGCTGTTTCGACCATTAAGGCCCCACTTAACTCCCCAGGCTTCAAAAAGTGCCTTTTTTCCCTCATAAACAATCCTAAATAGTTCGAAAAAGGCAGTTCGAACTTGTCGAATAGTTCCATAAAAGCCAACCCAAAACTCGACTGGAATTCCATCTCTTAAGTTTGTGGCAACAAAAATAAACAAATGAAAGGAAAAAGTCCATTCCCTCTTTCTTCTTTTTTTAACTTCATAAACGATGACGTGTGGCCAACACTTGGCGTTTTTCTCACGCCTATATGGGTTCCTACCCTTGACCCTGCCATGACGGTAACTGACCGTCCACTGACCTCGATGGTGACTCCATTACAGTGAGAGAGAGTGGATACTTTGCATGAATTGCACGTGCCTAACCCTAAAAACCCACACCTGCTAATACCTACAGTTGTTAGAGAGCTTAAGTGGTAAGGAAAGGCAGTGTATCTTCTTTTTTTTTTTATTGTTGTTTGTTGTATGACTTATTACGTTAACTCGTTGCCGCTGCCGTCGTCTTTGTCTTTAACAGGAGCTCATCTTTCAGGTTTGGCCCGGGGATGAGATGTTTGCCCAAAGTGGTTTTTCCTTTGTTGTCTGTTGGTGGCATACTGTCATGGAGTGGGAGTTGGGTAGATGGATTGGAAGATCGGGATGAAATAATGCGTGGGCACCGATATGTTCTACTTTCAAAAGCTTTTGTTAGCACGAATATTTGATATTGAACAGATAATTGGGTCGCCTTCTTTTCTTCGTGAATGACATTGTTGGTGATGGGGAATGAATCAACTGTAACAGAAATAAATTTATTGATTACATTACCATATTTGTTATAGATTTATCTTTTTGTTAAATTTGTTCACTAGGTTGAGGCAGTCTTGTGCGGGGAGAGGAGAGAGAAAGAGGCTTGGGGTTCTATATTGATTGAAAAAACCGTGTGGAGTAATGGAGATTACGACGAATTGAATCCAAATTAGTCTCAAAATTCTCCAATGGCAGAATATGGAAGTCTAGTGAGGGAGGATCGTCTTTCTGCTTGACTGTGATCCAAATTTTCATTTTTATCTCACTGGCAGTCTTAATTCATATACAGAGAGATCGAGAAAGAAAAGACATTAATAAAATGTTTCTTAGCTTTAATTAATCTATTTCTTCTTGAAAAATAATAATTCGCGATTCTTCAGCTGCTAATAAGTAATGGCTGTAGACAGTAGCGCACACAAACATTTTTCAAGGGGGGGTGTCCAAGGCCGAAAGTCCACCATTTTGGTATCAAGCTCCAATACGCCGCCCAACATATTCTTTTGATTTTGTCAATTTGGAGGAACAAAAACAATACAAAATTAATTATTGAATAAATAATTAGCAATTAATAAAATTAATTATTAATAATAAATACATAATTAAATTTTACGTAATATATACATAGGATTATAACCAATCGAAAAAAAATCAAGGGCTATGGGGGGGTGTCCGAACCCCTAGGACCACTAGCGCCAGTGTGCGCCACTGGCTGTAGAGGAACTGAAATGTAACAAAACATTTCTGAGAAACCCCTACAATGTTTTTTTCTCAGTTTCTTGATGTAATGAAATGTATAATATCATTTCACGATATATTAATATCAGGGTCGATTTTAACCTCCCCGACGCCCTAGGCAATTCAAATCGTTTGCCTTCTCCACACTATTTATGGATCACCTCCTCCCTCCTTCAGTTTTTACCTTGCCCGTTTTGGTTTAGGAGGGATTTTCCTTTCTTACTCTTTTCTTTTGTTTTTGCTCTTTGGAGAGTCCTTCCATTATTCGCCACCTAAGGATCCATGTGTTCTGGACTGGCAACTGGCAGCCGAAAGGGAAAGGGAAAAATATGGCTGGTTGGTCTTTCTTGTTCATTTTTTTTTAATTGGCATCATGGACCCCCCAAAACCCCTTTTTGAAAATGTACCGAAAATAAAGGGAAATTTTGTAATTCAGCGATATACATTATTGTATGAGCTGTTTTTGTACAACTTGTTAATTGTTATCTTTTTCTAACACGGTTATCGTTTTGCTATCTCTTACTTTTAGACATCCTTATTCTTTGTTGAGCCATTGTCATTGTATAACAATGTCTTCGAGTTTTGATCTTTGCAAAATCATTAATAGCATTAATTTCCATGATAATATCATTTTGAGTGCATAATAACATCAAACTGTTAAACTTTTCTTTTTCCATAGTAGATCTCATTTCAGTCTTTACTCTTTTGAGAGCAAAAATACTTCTCTCATCACTCAATCAGTGGCGATACGTTCGTTGTAATTTTTTTATATTTCTTTTTTTTTCACCCTCTGATTTTTTGCGCTCTCAAATCCTTTGCACCTTAAACACGTGCCTAGCGTGCCTGAACGGAAAAGTGTCCCCGATTAATTTTATTTATCTTTGTATTGCATAATTCTTTCCTGTTCTTATGTTTTAAGAATGTAAAATTAGATTCATTACCAAATGTTAAGGATATGATTCTTTTTACAAATCTATGAAACAGATGAGGATATAAATCGTTCTCTTCTTCATTCAAATATTCATCGCACATTTTCTGCTTGATGGTGTAATAAAACTAATCATCGCTTTGTGAGAACAAATAATAAACTAAATACGAAAGGAAAAAATAAATGGAAATTGTAAATTGATTAATTTCTGAATTATTGTCTAAATCTTAATCCAGATTCAGTGTATCCTAAATAATGCATCTCGTATTTGACGGATTAGCTTTTGAAATTGTTAGTTGTTTTTACTTGCTCACTAAAGAGCGTTGGCACGATTATGATGCGAGTTTATGGTTCTAAATACAAAAATTAAAAAGAAATTCAGAGTAGGGAAATAAATAAATAAACATTGCATTTGAAAATAATTGTATATAGTAAAATTATTCTTAAAAAATATACTCTCCATTGTTTTATTTTTCCTTCAAACAAAAATATTAATTTTTAGAATAAATGAATGGACAAATAAACTACATGGTATTACATTTAACCAAAATGTTTTTTGAGAAGACATTTTGCACAATAATTAAGTAATCATAAATTATTTCAAAATAGGGCTCTTTCAGTTATTCTTGCAGTTAGAATCATATTAATTATTCTTTTTTAAAAATTACAGTTTTATCAAATAAATCTACGCCTAGTAATAAAGAACATATTATGTCAAAAAGATATCAATAAAATGGTATATTATAAAATAATAATTTGATGGGTTTTCATATAACTCTTTACAATAATTGTTTTAAAAAGTGTTGAAGGAAAAGCAGTAATTAAATTTCAGGATAAAAATTAAAAATATAGAAATTCTAGTCAAATAAGTATGAAATTAAAATAAAACATGTCTGTGTACAGAATCGATGTAATTGTTATTACAATTAATCGATTAGTTTTAAAAAAAATTTCTGAAGCATAGATAGTGATTGAACTAATATTTTTTTTTTCTTTAGTACCTTCTGATTTAAAAAGCAAGAGGAAAAACCATATGAACTGATAAAACTGAAACTGAATTTTCAGCAATCAAGGTTACCAAATGAAGAATCCTTGTGGAAAAGAGAATAGATCGGTAAAACACTACAAGGCAAGCTATGTCATACCCAAGGTTTTCTTGCCGGCCATCATGATGTAAACAAAGGATGAATTTAATATAAAATACGATGAAAAAATAATAAATTGCTTGATTTATTGATCCATTAAAAATATCTTTGACGTTAGAAATAATGGGTTTGTTTCATCTTTTATTGATGAATGAAATATCAGGTTAATTTTGTACTCGTATTTTTACTTTTATATACCGTAAAATCCGGCGCATAACGCGCACTGGTGTATAACGTGCACCCATACTTTCAAGCTCTATTTTTTAATTTTTAGTTATATTCGCCGTATACGCGCACCCTTTTTACAAAGAAATCTGAAATGTTAGTATACAATACTCTTATGTTTTGAAGTTACTTATTCCAGGTATTATCTTAGACTTTTGAAAAAATAGTACATTTTTAGAATTACAATGCTTTTTTTTTTAAGTTCATATAAGGCTTGTCATTCCTTTTAAATAATAAGAATTTCAATGTGTGTAGAACAGTGGCGCACACAAAGGGGGTGTCCTAGGCCCATGACCCCCATAGCCCTTGATTTTATTTTCGATTGGTTATAATCCTATGTATACATTACGAAAATTTAATTATGTATTTGTTATTAATAATTTTATTAATTAATGCTAATTAATTGTTCAAAACTTAATTTTGTATTGTTTTTGTTCCTGAAAGTCGACAAAATCAAAAGAATATGTTGGGCGGCGTATCGGAGCATAATACCAAAATGGTGGACTTTCGACCCTGGACACCCCCCTTGAAAAGGTTTTGTGTCCGCTACTGGTGTAGAAGTAAATTCTTTTTATGCTCATCTCTTTTGTTATTTTTAAAGCTCTCGTTTTTATACCCGGCGTATAACGCACACCTTAAATTTGGATGGTATTTTTTGTGTTAAAAGTGCGCGTTATAACGTTGGATTTTACGGTAATAAGAAATTCTAGATTTATAAAGGGTTTTTTGTAATATTAAAATGTGTTTATATATATATATATATATATATATATAAAGGGAAAAAATATTATTAGGAGTTGTCATTTTAGGCGAAAAAATTTACTTTCAAGTAAATTGAAATCATTGAACTAGAAAGCAAATGTTGCAAAAAGTATATAGTGTATGCCCGCATTTATTTAATGATTGATAGTTGTGATTTGAATTAAATCTCTTAAGAACTGTATAAGTAGGATTACCATACATCCCTCATGTACAGGACTTATCACCGTAGGTCATTGCTTAGTTCTGTTATACATTCCCTGTAATTGAACCCATTCGTTTAAATTTTGCGTTAGACAATGGGCTCATTTCAAGTGACGTCATTCACATGATAATGATAAACATGTGTTTCCAGCCAATCAGTTCATAAAGTTGGTTGACATCACAGTCATACGTTAAGTATAATCCCGTGTTCCCAGCCAATCAGTTAATGCGTTTCGTTGTAGCCAACGTTTACTTTTGCGGAAACTTTCTTTTGAAAAGTACATAATTGTTTAATAATAACATGCATAATTAAACAAAATGCTCTTGATTTAAAAATTCACCTATGGTATATATAATATATATTTTTTTAATTTTGAGAAACTTTTTGAAAAATATTAATACTTGAACACCTTTTCCCAATCATCAAATTTGAAACTTTATCTAAATATATTACAAGTAGACTACAATTCTGCAAGTATATAATGTCAGTTTATTTTGAATTATTGAAGAACACGTGATTGTATTTATCATGAGACAGTCATGAATTTAGCCAATTGGCGCGTGGTGGAGCAGTAACTATTGAAACCCTAACCAATACAAACAACGCTTGGCGCAAAACCGTTTTGACGCTATTTTGGAGATTAGGATTTTGTGGTGCCACGGATTTTCAATCAACTATCATTCAATTGTTAATGTCCGATAAACACTTATTTGTTTCGCGCGAGTAGAATAAAATAAATAAGTGCTCCCTTCAGCACATCGTATCTTTTTTGAGTAATCCCATTTTTATACCTATAGCAAAGAGGAAATGTCATTTTACAGAAATGAATATACCAGAAATCGGGTATTTCTAAAAACAGACGAACTGAATTTGACGCACTGTGTTCGATTTGTAATTCTCATACTGCCAAAACAGGGGCGTGAAGTCCAACATCCAACTCCATATTGCTATAATAATAACCTTTTCATAGAGCAAAAATTGTTTTTTTTAAATCTCTCTGATCAAATTAAATCATATTTTTTAAAAAACATTTTTGTTTTTTAATAAAAAAAAGTTTTAGAACGATATTCTTAGTAGAAAAAAATAGAAAAAATTGAACAATTACTTGACATAAAGGATGAGATTCCAGAATCTCAGCTTTTATTTGCCTCACTACCTACTGTAGAACATTTTTATTTAAATTTGAACCAATATTTTACTCGATAGTAATAACGAAATAATAGAATCTGCGTACAAATAGAAGTCTGGCTTATATTCTTTTTGCAACTTACGCAATTCCCACAATTTAGGAAACAGCTGTTTCATGTGACTTCATTTAAAAAATAGAGGGAATATATCTAGCTGAACCAGTGGCGCACATAAAGGAGAGGGAGGGGGGAGTTCCCGGGTACGGACACCCCATAGCCCTTGATTTTTTTTCGATTGATTTTGTTATTAATAATTAATTTTATTAATTAATTTTTTACTGCTTTTTCCCCCCTCGAAAATCAACAAAATCAAAAGAATATATTGGGCGGCGTATTGGAGCATGATACAAAACTGATGGTTTTTGGACCCCCGGACCTCTCCCCCCTTGAAAAATTCCTGTGAGCGCCACTGAGCTGAACAAATCACGACCATTCCACAATAACTTCTCAGCACAAAAGTATACAAAAAAAACACACAATTTTTTTTTGTAGATATACGCTCAGAAACCTTCATCATAAACACATCAAAAAATCCCCGATAGTTTTTCTATTTCATTTCTAATGACAGTCATGCAGTAGCTTGGATGAAACACGAATCTTTCCCCGAAAATCTCCTCTGTGCAGGACATAACTTATCTCACTCCCAAACAAAACTCAAAAAAGAAAAAGAAAAAAAAAAATTGAAATAGAAGACAGAAAAAAAAAAGGGTCTTTCTACAGAAGCTGGTACCATACATCTCTGCGGTGAAAAGAGCAAAATAAATTCCGTTTGATTTAAAGTCTCAGCGCGTATAATTTAATCTCTGGAAACATTCGTTTTTCTTGCTCATGCTCCGCGCGGAAGACGTTGAAGAAAAGTTATGATCTCGCACTGTGCCGTGCAGTGTTCCTGGCGCAGAGATTAAGCCTTGTCAAGTGTCCCCATCGCTCGTAAAGAATCTGTTCTCCTGCCAACGTGATGTATAGGCCGCTAGGGAAGATGTTTAGCGTTGAGAAAAAGGATGGACCGACGACTTGTCAAAACAGCTGTTGCATTCTGTCTTCGGACAAGAAGCAGGATGAAAAAAAGGCTTTTTTGACAAGTGGATTTAAAGCTTGTTACGTAAACTGGGAAGTAGGTGAGAGTTGAGAAGTTTTCTGAACAAAACATTTGGGCATCATTTGATATAATCGAATGCCATAGTATAATTGAGCTTCATGTTTTTGGCTCTCTATCAATTTTTGCTTCTAAATCATAAATGGTCAATTAATGACAAATGTAACCTAAGATTAATATAATATTCTCATGTTTCCATCAAACCATTTGAGGGTTTCAAAGCCCATTTAAATTTACAAGAAGTAATTACATTTTTCATCATGCGTATGATCACGAATTCGTGGCCAGTGTTAATGTCGAGTACAGAGCTCGGTCCTGGTGTCACTAAAGAATGCAAGGAAGAATGGAATGATGCACGTTTAGTATGTGTTTAATATGCCGAGGCTCAGTTTGAGTTTGAGTGAATATTAACGTCGCACTGTTCAGCTACACGAGGGCTTTTGGCGACGGACCACGTAATTTTGAACCATGGTCAAGTGACGTGGACGACACCTGAGCTGGCACCCCCCTCTCCTAACTACCACACCACACCAACGGGAGGACATTTCAGCTCTCGACAGATTTACGTGCATCGCGCCTACACGGCGGGTCTTTAGTGGTATTGGGCTCGAACTCATGACATGCCTGCCATGGTCCGATACCTTAACCACTGGGCTACCGCAGCCCATGCCGAGGCTCAGAGTCAGCACGTTAGCTTGGTGCAAAAATTTAGACATTGGATTGTTAGCCAAGGTGCCATCCTTCTTGTGATCATGGTTAAAACTTACAAAGTCCGTCACCAATAAAGGAAAAGTTAATAAACCATCATCATTCAATCATTATTCATCATAGAAGTTGCATCATATGTCGTCCTAACTATCCTTTAAATTTGCAGTTCGGGAGCAGATAATGGCAAATGTTGAAAAAATAACTAGCATTACACTACAAGGGCTTGAGGCCTCCTCTTATGTTACCTTAACCCCAAATATGCGAGTATATATGTATATATAAAAAGCAAGAGGCAAAGTAAAGGCTATAGCTATAATTTTCATTATAGAACTCTTTCACAAAAATGTTAACAGCATATTTAGGGAAGGTCTTAGAAATAAAAATTATCTATGTTATTTTATTTTTATGAGTTTTAAGTTATGTATTCCATCGCGCGCGTACCATTTTAAGGTTTAGAGTCATTGCAAATTCACCATAGGGTCACGAACACGTGACCAGTATTGTTTGTGAAGTTGGGAGTTCGATTCCTGGTGTATCTCAAGACCAGCCGTATGATTGGGATGATGTACGTTTAATCCGTTGAGGTTCAAAGTCTGTACATTAGCTTAGTAAGTGGGATGCTAACCCAAGTGTCATAATCCTCTTTTGATCGTGATTAGAACTTACAAGGTCCATCGTCTATAAATGACGTTAATAAACCATCATCAATAAATCATTATTCATAACTCAGGTTAAATCAAATGTTTTAACAAATCGTCATTGGGGCAACTTGAGAGAAGATAACGGTGAAGTCTTAGGAAATAACCAACATCACATTATTTGAGGGGCTTTGAAGCCTAATCTTCATATATTACCTTAACCACACACGCGCGCGCGCATACAAGAGTAATGTCTGATATTTGAAATATTTCGTTATGGTATGTACTGCGACATATTTAAATGTTTCCAAGGAAATGAAAATCTGTTGAGGAAAACAAGCTTTATCGTAATTCGAATCTTGAAGACTTTTTCTCTTTTGGAAAACTAATGCCAATGATTTTGGATCACGAGGAGTTAGTGGCATACTTAATCTCTCCCTTTCTCCTGTGAAAGGAAGGGGTTTACATTCTAAAAACAGATTGACGAAACCACCGAGGGGTAATCTTGATGGTAAAAATTAAAAGCATGTTGGTCTATGGGGTAGGTTGAATACCCAACCCCACCTTGATTTCACCACTAGGAAGCAAAAGGTAAAAAGGATAAATTTTATTGAGTACAACACTAAGGTGTTTAAATTGAAATCTCTTAAGAGTCAATGGAGGCAATCTTAACAAATCATTAATATATAAAACAGTTTTTTTTTTTTTCAAAATCAGATACACACTTCTAACTTTTTCTATTACTCTATCCATGTTTTGTAATCTCGTAATAGTCTCTTGCCCTCAACCTATCTACTTTCGTTGAACTACAACACACCGGAGAGGAGGAAAAAAAGTGACGAAAGCCACCAATGAGGAAATGGTCATCAAAAACGATTTCTCATAAACCACAAGACAACCCAAACCAGTAAATCCCCTCTCAAACGACCGCTTTCCCACGGTAGACCAAACGAAAAGAAAAAAAAATCTTGAAGACTCATAAATTCTTACCCCTAAAGGCTACCCTGCCCACCAACCTTCCGAGACAAAGTCCTGGGTAGTAAGAAGACGCGCACACACACAATAAAAAGTCAATGTGGTAAAAAAAAAATATAGACTCGAGCGCAAAGCACATTAAAAGCCGACACCGTCTCCATTCATGGCTACAACTAACACAACAGGAGGATTATTGTAATGTCCTATTAAGAAAAGGGAAGAAGAAAAGGAAGAAAGAAAAAACTTTTTCTTTCTTTCCACCATTTAAGAAGTTGGGGGGAGGGGGAGCAATGGCTGAGGCATGGAAGAATTTAGAAACATGGCTGAGGAACATGGCACACTCCATAGTTAACCCCGCGGTACACCTGTCAGAGTCTAGCGGCCAGCAATCCTCGCACGCCCACATTACGGGTTGCTGGAATTTCAGTGGAAAGGAAAACGATATCGGGTGTTGGCGATCTCTTTCCCAATCGGAAAAAGTAGAGTAGAGAAAGGAGCCAAGGTGTATCTTTCGAAATATGTAAGGTAAAAACGAATATTCAGGTAATCCTGTCTGAGAGTTGACGGTTTTTCTTTCGTTCTTTAAACGATTTTCTTTATTTCTGTCACTGTGACACGTGTCGCTATTTTCTTGATAGTTCTAACTTTTGAATGGTCAAATATGTTTTGGATTTATGATTCTTTTCGAATATTGTTTGTAGGTATTTCTGTCCCAGTATCGTGGTCACGGTAGCCTAGTCGTAAAGGTCAGGAGCCTGTGGCAGGAGTGTCACGGGTTCTAGTCCTGATGACACCAAAGACCAGCCTTGTAGAGAAGCTGAAGTACGTTAAATCTGTCGAGGTTGGCGTGGTAGTGAGGAGAAGGGTTTCCAGCTCAGATGTGCCATTTTAGTCACGTGACCAAGATTCAAAATTATGAGGTCTGTCACCAATAGCTCTCGTGTTTTTTTATAATACGACGTTAAGATAACACTAATTTACTATCTGTCCCTTTATTAGTTAATATTGTAATACACATATAACTTTAGCTTTATGCATGATGTATGCATCTAATAGGAAAATATCAATATAAATATTTACAAAAATTGTATTTTAAAGGGCTGAGATTCATTATATGTATATATACATATAATATAAGGCATTCTAAAATTACTTAGTATTTCGTCTCTTTAGTAGATAAAAGAAAATGTTTTTTGCATTTGTTTGTCATTGACTAACTCGCTTAGTAATGATTTAACAGAAAATTTTACTTATATGCGTGTTTACATTATTATCAGTTATTGAAGTTTTAAAAATGTCACCACAAAAGGGATCTTTAATAGTTAGCCATATAGAAAGGTTTTAAAATGAACAGATTTCGATACAGAATCAGAGGGTGAATTGAAAAAAGGAAATGTTTAATTATAAGTAGTTATCATTGTCGTTGTTATTGGTAGTTAGCTGGCTCAGAAAACTTTCAAAAAAATGTATAAAATAAATGCGTAACTTTTTGCATTATTTTTATTCTGTTGACAAAGCATTTCCAACTTTTATACCATATTTGTAACACATACGTTATTTAAGCAGATTAATATATAGATTGCGGCGTAAAACCAGGGTTTGCTTTACCATCATTATCAGCCGTATCACTGATACGGCTGATACCCCTAGCTCTAGGGGCCTAAAATGTGTAAGCAAAAATCGTAAAATGTTAAGGGACCTTAAAAAAAGTTCCTTCAAGAATTTCGATACAGGGCCCATTCTAGGACTAGTTACGCCAGTTTATAAAACACAAAATTCTATGCAAAAGGAGTGGAAAAATTTGAATACACAATTCTATACATTAAAGGGGTATTTGGAAACCTGTGCACGGTAGTTTGTTTCAGCAAATATTTAAAATTTCCAGGTTTTTCTTCTTTTTTACAGAAAAAAATAAAAATGCAATATTTTTAAAATTTATTTATTAATAGTTTTTTTTTTAAATTCAAACTAGCTATTAAACTCTCTCTTAACTCCTTTTGAGTTAGAAATTATATTTTAATGGAAGTTTTTAGCCTTTATTTGTGAGTTCTAAACATTATCCCCAAAGTTTGCTTTGAACTCCTTAACCAAAAAAATAATCTCTTAAAACTTTTTTGATTTGTTAAAATATATTTCGAATCTTTGAATTTTTAGAAATATACTTATTCCTTTCGTAAAAGTTTGCAATCAAACTTTATAATTAAATTATCTTCTCATCCCTTCAATCAATTCCCGCTACAAGCGCCAAATTCCAGCGATCCCACGCCAAAATATGCTTTCCAGCTCCCGATCAACCTGCACACACCGACACTTAACAACTACTAACCTCTGCCGCCTTAGATCACGTGATCCCTTGGCCCCAGTTTCCCATAGACCCCACCTGACCTCTGGGGGTCAACTCCTCCAGCGCTTCTCTCTCCTCAAGGGCGATATGACGACGAGTCAGAAGCAAACCTGTTGCCCTCCCCCCTACCTTGAAGTCCCCAAACTTATTTCCTTCAGGTAGATTATTAGGCCGGTCATTTTACGAGCAGTCCCCCTCCCCCTCTTCTTTAAGTCAAAGGGAAGATAATTCTCTCCCCTCTCTCTATCGTAATTGTTCTGAATCCGCAGAATTTAAGAATAGTCATTATTATGGGACATTTAGTCGGCAAATTTTCACGAGTGTCTTACCACTCTCTTCAGACCGGAAGAATCAAAAGAATTCTCTGTTGTGTAGGGGGACACAATAGAAATGATGGGTTGATAGTAGAAGTGGGTGTGAAAGGGTATATTCGATTACATAGTTCGTACTTTTTTTTTGCTGGATGCAAGGTAATTTTTCCCTTTGTTGTTGGGCTTGACGATTTGTACGAAGGTGACTGCACCTGGAATGGGGCTTCACTGTGGCTTTTATTGGCATGAAAAGGAAGCTATTCGTAAGGAGTTGGAGAGAATCGTAATGTGTTCGTAAATTTGAAGTGCTACAAATATGTTCAAAGCTACTATTTTCATGTTCATCAATATACCTTTTTTGTACATAGGAGACGAGTTAAAGTAAAAACCAGGGATTAAATTATTTCGTGCAATATTCCAATTTTTTTTATCACTCTTAAGCATTTTTGAATTAATTATAGTTAACTTATTTTCTGTAAAAATTTTAATTAAAACAAATTTTCAAGAAAAAGCGAATAAAATTATGACCTAAAACTATTAAAAAGAATGATAGATATCAAAGGAATTGAAGGAAAGTGAATTAAAATACTATACCATGGAAAAAATACTAATTTTATAAACTACTAATAATCCTTTAGTTGAAATACTAAAAATCTTTTGTATAAATCATAAATTCTGTTCAGTTAATCATTTTTTTTTTTTTTTTTTTTTTTTTTTTTGACAATTTGAGATTTTTACATTTTTAAATTGTATAGATTTTAACCTTTTCAAAAATACCTTACTTTTAACCTTTTGGGAGGTACAGTGAAAGCCCTTAAAACCTATTTTTAAACAATCTTTGAAACTGGGTCACGCCCATTTGAATGGCGAAAAATGTAAACAAAGTACTTCGTTTTTGCTTAAAAGTTTAACGGCTGTTATAAACCAAAACCCACACACACATGCAAATTTTATTGTAAATTGAGGTTTTTATTTTTTTTTTTATTTTCTAGCCGATTAGTAGTCTCACTGTATACATTAAAATCAATTTACCTCAAAATGTAAACTTTGATGTTCGATGTACCTTTTCTGAGAAACTACTGTTCACTGGTACATAAATTTTTTATGATACATTTATATATATAATGATGGCTAATATATACAGAGAAATGAGCTTTTTAAGAATCTCAAAAATTTATTTTTTACGAATTTTATATGTGAAAAATGGGTCACACAAATTTTGCACTGTTTGATAAAATATTTCATAAATTTTTAAAAAATTCAAAATTAGATTAAAGTATACCTTTTTCATTGTACTAAAATAAGCTTTTATTGCATGAAAAATTTCAAGCATGTACATATAACAGATTTTGAGAAAAGGTACACCGAAAACAACTAATTTAACATTGTCAGTATATATAGAGAGGTTTCCAACTCCTTAAAAGAACGAAACTTCATTGGCTAACAATAGCATATAGATCAATATTAAAGCACATGCTGATGACCTTGTCTTAAATACTTGAGTTGAACTAGCAACCTCTCGGTCCCTAGAGATACGCCGTGCTGTGTCTCAGACAATTGATTGAAAAAGATATCCCCCACTTCCGTTAGTAATTAAGCTATTTTACTTTTCATATTTCTTATCTTAACCCAGTACTGGGCTAAAATTAAAAAATAAGCTCAAATCAATGCAACTCTTAGCCCAAGCGATAGGAGGTTAAGTTTCCCTGCGGAAAACAGGAACTCTGCAACCATTCAACCTATATTTTACTTCTGTCTTTAATTAATTGCTATTTGAGGGAATAGGAGTCTGCGCAATACATAATAAATTCTCTGAAATGAAAAATATTTTGAACAATAAAGATACCAAACTTGTTTACATCTCTTTTGAAATAGATTGCAAAACCTAAAAATATAATTGGAAATTTTTATCGTCTAAGAACAGAATCTAATATTTTATTTTTAAAAGAAAAATTACAGATGCAACGAAGCAAAATATTGATGAGAAATATAAAACTAAAAAAATGTAAATAATGCTATGCAAAAGGAATTCGAAGTGGCACGAAATGAAATAAAAACTAATACAGTTCCCGCACTCACTTTTATTTAAATATGATCAATGCTATTTACTTTAAAGAACGCAATTATGTAACATTAAATATATTAATAATCAGAGGAATTACAATAGGAGATAAACTATTAAATTAAAGAACATAATATGCTACCAGCAGGGCAAATAACATTTTGCTTACATTTGCGGCCAATTAAACATAGTACTTTAGATCCTAACAGGGGAGGGGACGACAAAGAAATTAATTTGAGGACGAAACTTTGTGTACTATCTGTACTCTTTTAAGGTGTTTGACTCTCCATGTAATAGTGCCCAATGGAGTCAATTCGGATAAATTAGCCTTCGAAATTTTTGCTCTCAGCTTATATACAAATAAGTTTAATCCAATTGCGTTTGCGTAATGGCAACGTACCACGCGACTGGATAGGGCTCGAGGCATGCGATCGAACAGTCTTTTTTGCAGTTCATTTAAAACAATTAAATAAATTTATTTAAAAAAAAAGGTTTATGAAAAAATTAAATGATATTTTATACAATTATTTTTTTAAAAAAGAAAAATAGCTACTATAATTATATAAAATATTTACAACTTAACAATATTTTACAATATTTATTATTATATTTTTCAATATTTTACAATTATGTATTTTCAGTATTTTTATTTTATATAATCACATTTTATACATAGTTATAAATTTTATAACTACATTTTTTAATAATATTTGAAATAATTCTAGTAATTATTTTACTTTTTAAAATACAAATATATTTTATTATAAAATCATTAAGTCATTTTTGAAATAAATTTATTTAATTGCAAAAATAATTAAATGAACTAAAAAGAAAAACAGCTGGCCGATCACCCGACTTGATCCCCAAACATCCGCACGGTACGCTATCGCCTAGGCCACTACGCCAACAAATATCACCAATATTAAATTCTTATTTCGAATCACGTCATTTTTTCGACTTGATTGTTAAGGGTGAAAAGAGTATCAGGAATGACCCTCAAATAGTAAGCAACTTCTTGACGCCATAAGCAGATTACATAAAAGCACTTTTGTACTTATTTTTAACACACACATCTTGAAGGTTCCTTTCTACGGTATAAGCAATTTTGTTCAGAGAAAAAATTCAAAAGAAAATTCAGAAAATGTAGAAAAATAAAACCCCTCCATCTCTTATTTGGAGAAATTTCTTCCGGTTAGTTTCAGTTTCGTAACTCTTGAATGCACTGGGTATTTTATCAAGTAAGAAAATTTAGGATAAACATGGAGGCAATTTTTTTCATGGAAAAATTTTTGAAAATACTATGTTAGGCTCTTCAATGTTATATAAATTTATTGGTATTATTAAAAATACAGTAATATTTAACAAATTTTTGAAAATCTATTGTTTTAATTATCTTTATGCATGCATTTTAATTTTTCCTCTGCAATATGCCTGATCTATTATTGCCGTGATAACATATTCCCATAAATAAGATGAATATATTTATTAAAGTTAAGTTTTATACGACACATTATTTGTCAATAACACATACCTCCTTTTTCATTGCTAAATATAATCAAAATAAGAGTAGCTTTTTTAAGTGACAAAGTTTTGCTGTTTCCTAAAATTTCTTTCGAAATACCTTAATTTGTTTTTACTTTGTTATTTATAAGGATAATCGTGGGTTTTAATTGCATAAAATCATTGCAAATGTTGTTATAGGGAGTTAAGTATTTAGGATTTTGCTTCGTAAAAAAACCGAATGTTTCTCTCAAGAATCTCTATGTGGACTTAGCTATTGTCGTTAGTATGAGAGGAATATTGTATAGTAGTACTTTAAGCTATACTCGTGAGAAATATTTTGCATAATAAATACCATTAGAATACATGGTGGTTATAAGCACAAAGGACATACGTTTTCACAGAGCCTCACTAATCAAAGATATAACAATAAAAGCGAGAATGAAAATAGTTTAAAAGCCCCTTCACAAAAATAAAAATTCACACAATATATTTCATTTTTACTAACTGCTTTTTAAAAACAAATCTTATATGATTCAAACTATAACTTAAATTAAAAACTAAGTACATGCGAAACGCCGCCGTTGAAAAACAAATAAAAAAACACCATAAACACCACCATACTCACTCAAAAACCATTTAATACTCCACTTCAATCCTCACTTCTCTCTTTTTTTTACACCACTTAATAGTTCCGAAAAATAATAATAATCTCGATACCAGTCGCTACGTGTATGAGAAACGGCCTCGGGCTCGAAGATGTGCCCCTAGAAAACTATTCACAGTAATAATAACAGCGACGGAGAGAGGAAACTCAAAGGCGGGGCACCTTTCGGTATGTCACATGCAACATCTCAAAAGAAAAGCTGGACTCACGACAGCCCCGGGCACATCACGATTCGTTTTGGGTTTTGGCATAAATTGGTGACTCCAATATTGTATTTTTCTGGGGTACGTATTGAAGGGGGGTAGAGAGGAAGTTGGGTGAACACTTTTTTTGCTGCTTGCTTTTTTAGCTATTATTTTGGACCCGACGTTTTTAAACTCCCACGTGCAGCCGACGTGACCTCTGCATGATAGTAGTGGCCAATAAAAGTGGTCATTATCGGGAAACTTATTTTTCGGAGGTATGGATCGGACCGGTGTGTTTTGTAGGTTAGGTATGGCACAGCAGGTGTTGGGAGGTATCGTGTTCAAGGAATTTATGATGTGTGTTTGGTATTATGTTAGGGATGTGTGCTTTTGATGACAATTGCTTGTGTGTTTTTCATTTTAGGCATTATTAACGAATCCTTTCACATGTGCAACGAGCAGTAGCGCACACAGAAATTTTTCAAAGGGGGGATCCAGATGAAGATGTCCACCATTTTTGTATCATGCTCCTTTTGATTTTGTCGATTTTCGGGAACAAAAACAGTAAAAAAATTAATTATTGAATAAATAATTAGCATTAATTAATAAAATTAATCATTAATAACAAATAGTTAATTAAATTTTACGTACTATATACTTAGAATTATAATTAATCGAAAAAAATTAAGGGCTGGGGGTCCGGACCCCTAGGACACCTCCCTTGTGTGCGCCACTGGCAACGAGTAACCAAAAACGTATACAATTTCAGAAGATTAGTGACATCAATACCATGGTGTGGCATTGTATCATTTGATCGTAATCGTGACTATCGGGAAGAATCTGATTTATGCATGAATCCATAATTGAACTGATCTACCCATGGGATCACCTAAATGTTGATTTCCATCGGTAAACACTTCCGAAAGACCTCTAGTCTATTACAAAAAAAAAGTCTTCTAAAGTGGAAGAACCGATAAAAAATGAAAAAAATCATGCGTAACAATCTTTACATGAGTGTGGTAGTTTGGGTGAAATAAAAAGATGTCACAGTGGTGATTGGTGACCGAATTATCTGAACGCTTGCGGCAACTAAAGTATCTGAATTCTAGTAATTACTATAAAATATCTGAATATACTGGCAATAACCGATACAAGCAAAAATCTTAATATAAGCTGTAACTTAAGTATTTAAACGCCAGCAGTAACAAAAGTATCTGAATACCAGTAGTAACGATAAAATATCTGAAGACTATCAACTAAAAGTATCTTAATACCAGCAAGATTTGAATATTAGCATATTAGCTAAGTATTTGAACACTACTAGTAACTTAAGTATTTGAATGTCCGCAGTAACCCCATAAAATATCTGAATACTAGCTATAACTAAATCTATGAATACCAGCAACATTTGAATATTAGCAATAACTAAAGTATTTGAACGCTAGTAGTAGCTTAAGTAATTGAATGTCAGTCAGTCTAAAGTATCTGAATACCAGCAACAATTGATACCAGAAATATTAGAACATTAGCAGTAACCAAAGTATTAGAACGCCAGAAGTAACTAAAGTTTTTGAATGTCAACGGTAACTACAGTTTGTGAATGACAATAGTGATTATTGGAAAGCTAATTATGTAATGAAAATTTAAGATATGTTTACCTAATTCAAATACTGTTCACAGTATTCAAGTTTCATGTTTATATATTTTTTTAAATAAAAAAATAAATAAAATTAAATAAATAATTTAAATTAAATATATAAATATAAATATATAAATTTAAATAAATAAAATTCAATATATTTATGTTAAAATATGCATACATTTGGGAACCACTCTATATATTTCGTAACTGCATAAGATTACATTTTCGATCAAATTCCATTGCTAACGATTTTATTATTGGATTTCAAAAATAACATTAAGGCAGCGTTTCTCAAACTGTGGGTCACGCCCCCTTTGGTCTTAAAAAGTCTAAAACAAAAGAATTTTTTAAAAATTACTAATTTACGGGAAAGTAAAAAAAAAAAAAAAATACATTCTAACATAATAAAAAAATACGCATTTACACTAATATAATACACTTATAAATGCACCAGTACTGTACAATGTATTTTATAATTAATTTAACAATACTAAGTTAAGACCAAGTATAATTACTAGTGACTACATCGTCTTATCATAAAAAAATTATATACAAAAATTAATACTTATCTTGATAGTTTGTATGGTTTATAATCAATCCCTTAAGAGTCAATTACAAGTTACGCGATTCGCTCCGCAATGCCCCCATTTTCCATGTAGGTGTGTGTATGAAATGTATGGGGCAGGAGGAGAAGAAAAGGAATAAATAAGCAAATCCTTTGAAATAAGTACATATTTCTCAAATACTCTGAAGCAGGGGCGTAGCTGCCGTATCAATGATACGGCTCCCCCCAACTCAGGGCCCCATTATTATATTCATAAGATGTCAAAAGACCCCCAAGAATTTCGATACAGGGTCCACTCAGGACTAGCTACGCCAGTGCTGTCAAGGTTATTTTATTGCATTCCAAAGCCCTCTGAATAATTTTATGGCTAGGAGTACACGGAAAAGATCGTACTTTGGACAGGCGTACAAGTACGTGCGAGAAAAATAACGCTTTAGCTGAGCGAGACACTTATATACGCCGGTGGCACTTAAGAGGTTTAAGTCGTATTGCAGCTTTAGCATCAAAGTATAGTATTATTGAATTCAATACATTGTTATTGTATGGAGGGGGTTATGATGAAAATTATGATTGAATATTTGGTCGCAAATACTGAAAGTTAGAGAAGCACTGCATTAAGGTATCTATTTGAATAACGCCCCTGATTATTCTTCATTTTATATTATTCATAATTTCATTCTTTTAGAATGACATCACTTAACATTAAAGCTTAGAGCTTAAAATACTATTTCAGGTAGAAAAAAGTTCAACGCTAATGTCGAATCTTGAAATTCCCTGCTCTATACAATTGAATTATATTTAAAAGAAGTTTTTTCTGATAAGTAATATGTTTTCCGATTCATTTCCAATGTGTCAGAGCTAGGAGGATCTTTAACATTATACATTAAAAAATTGAATGTTTAATGTTTTGGAAAACTGTAAGACCGAGTTTTGGGAATAATTAGTATGTTCAAGAGACACAACAAGAACTTCTATTAACATTGGGATATTTTTCTGTGCGGGAAAAGTTTTTCGGATTCAAGTTATAAGTTTTAATATTAGCCCTCTAATAATGAGTAATATTCTTTAAAGGCTCAAATAAATCTAAGTATGTTATCAAATAAATAAATATAAAACTTTGTAAAAGTTCAGTTAGTTGGAGACTTCTAGGTCAGCACAGTGAGATACTTCTCCGACCCTTGTTCGTCACACTTCCCGACAACAAGGAGTTATGGTGCGGGGTGCCATTTAACAAAATAGTGTTACGTAGATCCGAGGGTTCGGGGATTTTATGCAAAACAATCACAAAGAAAATAAAGAGTTCTTTAAGAGCGATGCGAATTTATTATCAAAAATCCAATCCTTTAAATACAGGATTCAGCAGCGATATTCACAAATATCCAAAGGTCTTCACACCTTCAACAGCAATCAAACACAATAACCAGTTTTTAAAAAATCCCGTAAGTAAAGATTTTTCCCAAGCACACCGAACTAATCGCTAGTCAAAACAATCCTACTACTCGCTGGTTTAACCCAAAGGACCCCTCGCCGTCCTGGCGAAACCATTTTTTAAAAGGCGCGACAAACTTCCAGAAATATAACAGCTCGTGTCATTGAACGTGACACTAGTGGAGAGATCTACCACTTCTAGAAGATTCCAGGGGTTCCGAACTCACCAACATGGTCGTCAATGACGCCAAAATGGTCGCCAAAGATAAATTGGCCACCAACTTCGTCGCCAAAAATGATGACAACTTGGCTCTACCGCCAATATTTCGCCAAGTTCCCCATTGAATCACCATTATAACGAAAGGGGGGCTGCTTGTGTGGGGTAACATTTTAACATGAAATAAATATAACATAGAGTAATATAAATGCATTAAACACTCAAATACAAATTATTTACACTATTTACACAAAATTCGTAACAATAGTCTAATCATTTCAGTTACTGTGAGTGACATTCTTACAGCATGCCGAGATTCCAGGCTCTGTAGTATTGTCCTTCATTTTATGGACTTCTGGGCTTATATCTTCAACATGCATAATGCCCGGCCAAACACGATACATTTTCCCACTGTATTCGGGCTTCTTCAACACTTACTTGGCTAGTGCGACCAGATTTCTTCCCTACCGGAACACATTTAGCCCCTAATGAAAAGGCACATTTTACCATCCCTGGTTCGCACTGATCTAACTGACCATTTGGAACGCGTATGAAAGCAATCTGAGCAAAGAATTATACTAACTGAAGACCCTTTGATGAATTTTACTAATCCATTAGATGCAGTTAAGTTTTTCCAATAAATTTTCCTTCTAAATTTGAAATTGATTTAATAAAAATACTTAAATATTTTTTTCTAAATTTAACTGCCCAAAAGTCAAAATATATTTAAGGTATCCGACTACGTTCGGAACCCGTGATTTTAAAAAAGTGCATAAATGGATAATTGTCATGATATTTAGTGTCACTTAGATTAGAATACATGTATAAAATAGTTTTAGGACATTTTGACAAAAAAATTTCAAATGCAATATTTTGGCAAAAATTTTAGAATAATCTTTTTCAAAATGTTCTCCTTTTGTGAAAAAAAGCTTCATTATAATAATATTTTTGCCTGCATATAGTTCAGACCTCTACAGAGGCTCAACTAAATTTTTTAAAAATTCACATTATTTTCAGAGTTACCACCAATTTAAAATATATAATTATTGGCGTTTTTCCTTAAAAAATTTCTTTCCCTCTGGGTTTTTCGTAAAATATGGATAAACCCACTTCTAAGTTATATATTTCAAAATCTAGTTGAGCCTCTGCACAGAGGTCTGAGCTATATACAGGCAAAATATTATAATAGAAGCTTTTTTTTCCCAAAAAGAAATATTTTGAAATTTAAATTCTTTGTTTTTTTTTCCCGAAATATTTTTTTTAAAAAATTTTTTTGTCAAAATGCCTTAAACAAATACAAATTTTTTCAAAAAGAATTTTAAAATCAAAAAAAATTCAATTTATCCCATTTTAAAATCGATTCCGGCTAGTAAAACCCAATTGTTAAAACAAGTTATGGTAATCTCTAAAACAGACATAATAAATAATTTGGTGCTTACATATTATGCCATCGACCAATTTCGCCAAATTAAAAGATGTCACCAAATGTTGCCATCGTACGGACAAATAAGATTATTTTGTTTGTATATGCGTAGGAATATTTTTCTACTATTGGCTGCATATCGCGACATTTTTTCATTTGACGAATGGGTCAAAGGCATAACACATAAGTACCATAATTTCGAATGATCTCCATAGCAAATAAATAATAGAACATAATATTGAAACTAATTTTATATCGATATGCTAAGAACTTTTCCACCAATCAGTTGTAGATTTTGCCAAGTTAAGGTGATAACATTACCATAAAATATTATTACACTGCCACCGTTGATGTATTTGGCGCGGTCTCAGAACCCCGCGAAAAACTAGTAGCTTCCCGATATCAAGTTAAAGCAGCAAAACTAATGTATGATTCCCACTGCTAGTTTAAGCTCATTTCGGGCCCTGGGCGCAGAAAATCAGCGGGCTCACTTGGCACTGGCAGATTGAAATTTAGGTCCCGCTTATCAGGGCCCCTGGGTGATCTCCCCAAGCGCCCTATGTATAAATTTGCGCTGAGGATTCCATATTACATTAAAAGGTACTTACGTATTATCGCAACCGTTTTTGCGACATTATATGAAACGAAGCACATGGTTGCCAATTCAGCGTGTACAACACATGCGAAATCGGGGTTGCCAACTTGGCTAGTTATTTTGAAAGTTAGTATTGTTTCGATAATACGTTAGTACTTAATCTTAGATAATAAATAGCAGTATTATAAGCATCCAATGGAAAACTATTTGAATTTTGAAAACAAGCGGACTGTATTTTGTTTTCTTGTGATTTTATTTTTCGTGATTTTGAAGAACGTTTCTATCAAGGCGTCGGACATTAAAAAAAGTTGCTTTGATATTAGGAGGATTTTTATACAGTGAAGATTTAAGTACTGCTGGACTTAGACGGAGGCTCAAGTTGAGTCATTCCTTGTTCCGGATAAAGGACATTGAAGATACATTCGTTATAATGACAGAAAATATGGCAGAAGCCGCAGTTTTTAGGAGCTCTAAAACAGACCAGGAACTAAATTTACGAACTGACAACAAAAATATTACTGAATTCTCAATTTTACTTGAACATTCAGAAGAATCAGCTTGCAGAAGTAAAAAGCAAAACACCCAAACATGACTGTATAACGAACATGTCTTTACTCGAAGCGGTAAGATAAGAATTAGTACCTCGGACTCTGTATGTGCTGCTCAAATATTAGCTATAAAACAAGTATTAAACCCACCAGTAAAAGCCAATATTAAATAGGAAGGGTTCACCTCTCGATTCCTACTATTTGATATTCCAACCACTGTACATTTAGAAGACGTGACAACCGATCTAAAAAATGCAAAGATTTAGAATTGAAATGAGACGATTTATAAAACCTAACAGCCATCAAGAAGTTTCTCCCATTTTAATCACCATTCTAGGTACAAATATACCAGAATGTATAAAACTTTGGTGTTTGAACCATCGAGTATGACTATTTATAGACAAACCACGACATTGTAACAAATGTTTTAGCTTCACTCCCTTATCTCGATTCTGTTCAAGCCCTACAAGATGTATCAATTATGGAGAGTCTCACACCGGTCAATGCATAAATACTACAAAATGTACAAATTGTAAAGGAGATCATCCGGCTAATTCCCCCAACTGTCCTACTTTTATTAAAGAAAAAAAAAGTAATTTGAATTCAAATGCAATCACCACTTAGCTCTGGGAAAAGCAAGACGAAAATTTAAGAAGCTTATTTAGAAAGTTATTCCACAACATTAAAGACAACAACCCCAGGACACAATATACAAGAATTTGAAAAAAAAATTTGAAAATATAGTAACCAATTTTCAAGCAGCATTAGAGAGACAAACTGCAGCCATAATCAATTCAATGCAAAAGATGGAAACAATGCTTACGCATTTGTGCAATGTCCTGGAAATAAGTAAACAATCATCTTCACCTAACAGGGAAAAAAAAGGCTAATTTAAAGTTACAGAAGTTTGACGCATCCGTACCAAGTAATAGCGTCATAACATCGACGATGCCTCTAATGATATTGATATTGGGTAACTTTAAAACATCTCGAAGATCTAAACTGCAGTTTTAATCATGACTTGAGTTTTTCTTTTCCTTAAAATGTAGGAAAGCTTTCTATATATGTAATTAAATCCCATTTTCTCTAGCGGAGGATAGAAATTTTTGAACTATTATTTTCCTTTTTATATCTTATTTACACGTTTCCTACAATGGAATTGTAGGAGTATAAAAAACAAGCTTATTTGGCTCAATATTCCTCCCTTTTCGCAGTCAGATATGATATTTCAAGAGACTTTTTGAAACCTAGTGACAATTTGCAATTCCCAGATAAGGTCATTTTCAGACAAGATAGACTTGACAGACCAGGAGGAGGGCTACTGATATGAGTATCAATAAATATACCTGTCAGACAGATTCCTTTGAAAATATGTAGTCACATCAAACTACGAAGCTTTAGTATTACAAATTATTATTAACAATAATTCCTTTTGTCTGATAAATTTATATGCATCCCGGGGACTCAATATTACTCTTCTTAAAACTTTTTAGACTCCTTATCGGACACAGTTTTCATCTTCGACGATTTTAACCTACACCAATGGCGCACACAAGGGGGGTCCTAGGGGTCCGGCCCCCCCATAGCCCTTGATTTTTTTTCGATTGGTTATAATTCTAAGTATATAATACGTAAAATTTAATTATTTGTTATTAATGATTAATTTTATTAATTAATGCTAATTATTTATTCAATAATTAGTTTTTTTACTGTGTTTTGTTCCTGAAAATCGATAAAACCAAAAATAGCATGATACAAGAATGGTGAACTTTCAACCCCGGACCCCCCCCCCCTTGAAAAATTCCTGTGTGCGCTACTGACCTACACCATCCGATGTGGGGCTCCAGTCATATTTCTCAGCACAGTAAGGATTTTGTGGAATGTGGCTATAAATGATTCTATTATTCTTAATACTGTTACTCCAACACATAGAAGCAATTTTAAGTCTGCTGCTTTCCTGGATCTTACGCTTTGCTCCTCAAGTCTCTTTGGACACAGCAATACTTATGTTTTAGACAGCACCTACAATAGTGATCACTGTCTCGTTATCACAGAATTTAATTTTCAAAACCCGATTAAACGAATCCTTAAAAGATGGACTGGCACTCAGTAACAAAGCAAGCCAAATCAACAGTCTTTAAGATAGACGTTAACAGTCGCAATCTCTCTGGTAATATTGCTGATATAATTTCAGATAATACTCGAAGTGTAAAAATCTCTAATAGAACCTTCTCCCCTTGGTGGAATAGTGCATGCCATAACCTTTACAAACTCAAGAAATACTTCCGGAAAAATGCCATTCGGGAAATCTCTCTAAATTGTGGATTCGAGATACAAGCAATATTCCAGCCGACTCCGATTTCATATAAAAAAGCTATAAAGATGTACCGGGATACAGTTTGTAACAATGTCTCTAACCCGAGAACTTTTATAACATTCTAAAAAACTTTTCTGTGAAGCATAATCCCGAATCAACACTGAATTTTCTCCAAATTCACAATAGATTTATTTATCATCCTCAGCTTTTCAAACAACACTCTTTGCCGAGTTTTTGCATCTAATAATTTTAGCCATGAGCCACTTCCTTTGGAATTTTTTTTTGCCCAAGACGATAGCTTAATCAATAAACCCTTTCATTTATCTGAATTGAATATAGCTATAAAATCTGCCAAGAACAACTCCAAGTGCAGACCAGATCACGGCTACATTCCTGAAACAATTGAACCAGAGTGAACGTATGGCAATCCTAAATTTCTATCAACAGTTACTTGATAATTCAACAGTCCCAAGGTCGTGGAAGCATGCTATTATACTTCCAATTGCCAAACCATGCAAAGACAAGACCAAAATCACCTCTTATCGACCTATATTGGATAAAAGTCCCATACAGAAAAATAAGCTGTTAGCGCAGTTTGGCACAATTTTTTTTCAGAAGTACAACCTAAATTAGTATTTTACCCATAAGTTCAAACCTTTCATCCATTCGGAAAAGATAAAATAGTGTGTGTATTTACAAAAAAATGTTTATATACACGCAAACTATTTAAACTATTTACAGGGGAGCTGCGAATTAACGTAAACAAACCCTTTGAAGGTATTTGTCTTATGATTGCATAAAATCTTTATTACAGATTTACGTACCATGTTCTCTGTAAATATATATCCAGGTTATTAAATGATAATTAAAGTTATGGCAGTCACTCAGTTTTTATTCATTTATCATCTTGAAATAAATTTACATGTATTTTAAATTCATATATATTTTAGATTAAAAAATATTCATATTTTGCAAAAGTTTGAAACATGTTAAAACTACTTACCCAAATGCTCAAATCTCGATAAAGTTGTCTTTGATTTTTTCGAAAATTCATTTTACATTTCATTTTCACCATTATTTATATCAAAGGGATAAAAAACATTTATCACAAAATATATGAACTTCATTTAGAAAACTTTCAGACGATTTTAGTTTTTTATTTTGAATTAATGCTACACAGAAATGGGTAAGGGAAATCAGGAAATAAAACTGTATTCTTAGCGTTTTAATTATGAACATTTATTTAATTATTCAAGGTTTTTAAAAAATGGTATAATTTTGTTTTTGAGGTAAGAGTAGATCCAAATAAAAAGAAATATATTGCAATGCACATGTAAAATTTTTAAAGAAACATTTCCAGTGATTTTAACCTTTGATTTTTGCTGTTGCCATCTATAAGTATGCAATTAATTAAGCAAACAAATAAAAAATATCATTTTTATTTAACTAAACTACCATTCTTCAAATATTTGTAATTGTAAGCTAAAAGGTTGTAAAAATATTTGAATTGATAGATAAGAGAGACACGGATAAGTAATTAATTAATGGAATAAAAAACTATACACATAGCGGTTTAAGTAAAAAATTGGTACTTACGTATTAGCGTCACAGCAGTAAAATTTGCGTCACGCGAATCGCGCCATGATATCAAAACAATAAAGATTCTTATGTGTTTTATTTGAATAAAAACGATTCTCGTTGCTCAGTTTTGGCTGCGGTGACGCTAATTCCTTAAGTACCAAAAAGTTTTATTTTATTATTCAAGGTTTCAAACACACACACACACATGATATAATTTTGTTTTCTAGTTAGATTAACTCCAAATAAAAAATATTCTAATGCACATGCACAATTAAAAAAAAATATTTCAAGTGACTTCATTTTTTTTTTACTTTTGCTGTTGTCATTAATAACTATGTAATTAATTAAACAATCAAATAAAAACATTATTCTATAATATTAAGGTATCCGACTACGTTCGGAACCGTGATTTTGCAAAAACGTGTAAATTGATAATATTTATGATATTTAGTGTCACTTAGATTAGAATACATGTATAAAATTGTTTTAAGGACATTATGACAAAAAATTATTTAAAAACAATATTTTGGCAAAAAATGAACTTAGAATAACCTTTTTTCCAAATGTTCTCCTTTTGTAAAAAATGCTTCTATTGTATTAATATTTTGCCTGTACATAGCTCAAACCTCTGTATAGAGGCTCAACTATGATTTTCGAAAAATTCACATTATTTTCAGAGTTACAACCATTTGAAATAATTATCGTAGTATTTTCTTAAAATTTCTCCCTTCTGTTTTCGTAACACATGGATAAACCGACTTCCGAGTTATGCACTTCAAAAATTCTAGTTTAGCCTCCGTACAGAGGTCTGAGGTGAATACAGGCAAAATATTAATACAATAGAAGCATTTTTTACAAAAGGAGAACATTTGGGAAAAGGTTATTCTAAGTTAATTTTTTGCCAAAATATTGTATTTAAATCCTTTTTTTTTTGTCATAATGTCCTTAAAACAATTGTATACATGCATTCTAATCTAAGTGACACTAAATATCATGAAAATTATCCATTTATGCGTTTTTTTATAATCATGGTTCCGAATACCTTAATTCTTCATGAAAATTATTCCAAAACAAGTGTTAAATTAAAAAAAAGGGATTTTAGCGATTTTAACTTTTGATTTTTGCTGTCTATAATTACGTAATTAATCAAACAATCAAATTAAAACATTATTCCTATTTAACTAGTTAACTTTTTTTTCAAATATCTGCAATTACGATGAGCCAAATCATTGTAAAAATAACTGAATTCAGATACCAGATTTTTTATTCTTTTTTTTCTTTCATTTCTTTTTTTTCCTCTCGTTTATTTACTTTTACTAGTCTTTTTTTCCCAGTTTGCTCTGCAAAGTCAGTCCGCCGCCATTTTATTATCTTACATTACTTTCGGGACCTTGTTACATTGTTTAAATGTTGAACAACTGCTTTTCTTCCAAAGAGCCTTTCCCTGTATAACTCTTACTATAATTTGGTGTGGAAATCGTTCATAAATATACTGGATTAACATCTCTCAGCGAAACTGCGGTGATTCGAACATTTACTGGCGGAAAAGAGGAAAAAAAAAAACGTTTAATTTAATTGGAGACCGCTGTCTTTATTTTTTCAATTACTTTGTTGTGCGTTTTGAAAGCGGTCACATTTGAGAAGAATTATTGGTTGCGCGGCTTCTCTGTCAGCTCATTATTATTGTCGGAATAAAAGCCAGCGAAAAGGTAACAGAAAGAAAAATGTAAAAAAAGTAGATGTTCTTTGAACAAGGTAAAGAAAAAAAGAATAATTTTGTAAAGCATCAAACTTTTGACCTCCCAAGTATCAGTTACTTACAATTGGGAGTTATTTCAATTAAAAAGAACGAAAGGAAAAAAAATAAAAAAATAAATAAAATAAAAAACATAATCAGTTATAAAAACTGTCTGTTTATTCGTGAACTGCAACAAAGGTAACATCACGTTATTCCCTTTCTTGTTTTATAATGGTTTATTTATCTTTTTCATTCTTTTGAATTTGACGATGGAACAAGGCTTCATTAGCAACAAATTAGTAATTGACAATGCAATGGATTTTTTCATCACGTATTGTATACATTTAGAGATGATTTATTAAAAGGGATTTCCAAATCTTGTCTATACTATTAGCTAATTGTTTTCTTTTTAATTTGTTTTAATAAAAAAATTTCACATATTAGTCCTATGGTATTTTGGTTTTAGAAAAAGCAATTGATTGAATTCTGGTGCCATTTTAGTTCGAGTTTCTGTTATATATTGGAAATACGTGGTGAAACTTTTGGTTTTTATCCTTCATATTAAATTCTTATTAAAAAAACTTATATTCCTTAAAATTTACTAGCCATTAGTTTGTTACATTTATATTTTAAAAAAAAATCAATATTTTTTAAACGCAATTCTTATTCTAAAATATAATTTGGCAAATATATAATTTTAGAATATAACTGACATAGTTTTGTTGTAAGTTAATTTCTTCTTAATTGGTACGATAGCCCAGGCTGGGGCTTGAGCTTCTTCAAAATTCCTTTCTGAATCATTCTGTGAGTCAAACGGCTGGGTATTTCTTCTTCGTATTTCGCAGCAAGGAGTTTTTCCATAGCTGGGAACATTTAGTTGTCCAACCCCCAACCTGCAGGAACATTTAGTTGACTGAAAGAACGGAACTATTAATTTATTTCACAAATTATATCTCAAGGATTTATTTTAATATCTTTTAGTTTTTAAGGTTAGTGTTTAGAGGCTTTTCATTTTCAAAAATAGTTTAATATATAATATTTTAATATTATTTTATATCCGTTTTGCGGATTGTTTTCTTTATTAAAAGAGTAGATATTAATCTTTATTATATGAAATAACGGCCCGTGGTCGACTGGTAGCGTATTGCGCTTCCACACCACAGGTCTGGGTTCTATTCCCGGACTGGGGAAGTCGACTCAGCCTTTCATCCCCACTGCAGTGGGTCGATAAATGAGCCCCAAGCTTGCTTGGGGACTTAAACACTGGGGGTCTCGCTTCAGACTGAGCACCTGATCGGGATATCTGCTCATGCACCTCAGCGCCCAATGGTCACGTATACTGAGATGGGCATAGTAGGCCCTGGCCCTCATTGGCTGTTGTGCCACTGAGTTTGAAATTACTATGTGAAATAAGCATAAGCTTGCAATGAGTTATTTCTCAACGTTGAAACTAACCTCTTGAAACTAACACTTGGGGCTTCCTTTGGTGTTATAAATTTTATTGTCACCTTCTTACACTGGAAACATGATATGTTAATGAGTATGATTGTCAAGGCAACTGAAGTAGAGTTAAAAGAGAAGCGAACAGTAACACACAGTGAATTCCGGATAGTTAGACAGTATTATGCAATACATTTCCATTGATACCAGTTTTTTCATTAGAAAAAACAGTCTAAGGGTTTATTAACCAAACAATTACAGTAACTGTATCTGCAGGGACGTCTTAAGACTTCTTGAGGCCCTGGACACCTACACAAATATAGGATCTACTCATGACCCTTAAAAGTAGACAGTACATAGCATACGCTGTCAAATATTCGTATAAACAATAAACCGAAATATATAAATGTACATGACTTGCAATGGCACAAACCTACTGCCACCTTTTGACTGAATAAGTAATGATGGTACACGGTGGTAGGCCTAAGCTAAACGTGGACGATGGTCATCACATGTAGCCAGTAGAAAAATCGTCTTAGATTCACAGTTTTTGAGAAAATACAACCGAAAATAACATTTGATCACTGAAATTATTCGAATCGTGATCTTATTAAGGCTGAGTCAAGAAAGAGACGAGGCCCTGCGGCTGGGCCCAGTTGGCCCATGTCTTAAGACGACCCTTTGTATCAGAGTTTTGTTTCGTGTTTCATTTGACTTGTGTCCCTGCCTGCGTATAGATTTCCACAGTCATAAATATAAACTTACTTGACCAATAAGATACTTTCAAACGTTTGTGTTTTGTAATGATTGAATCTCCTCTACATCGAGCTCGAACTGAAATCTTTAAAGAACGTATTCCTTGGAATTTTCAGGTACAATTTTACAAGCCTGTATATATAGAAGAATTTACTTGTTTTTAAAAATTAAATTCTTTTTGAAGGTTTCGATACATTGAAATAAAATTCTTAGTAAAACTTAAATTTCTCTTTTAGAAAACTTAATTGGTTAAAGTAACATTTGATCGTATTGATTTCTAAATTATAAGTAAACATGAATTTGAAATTGGTTTCATATTTACTGGACTGTTGATAGAGCTTAAGTTAATGTGATTTCTAAACTGTGTGAAATGCTAAAATAACCGGTTTATTTATGTTGAGGTCGTCAAAATATTTGAAGATTCTTTTTGATTTAATTTCTTCCTTGATATGTTTATGGGATAAAATGAGTAAAAAAAAAAAAATGCCGTTTCTGAAGTCGAATTTACAAAACCTTTTTGCTGCTTTTTCTGTAAGACGTTCAGTATAAGTGGAAGTCAAATTTACAGAATATATATACATGTAGAGAGAGAGAAGGAGAAGGAATGTGTGTGTGTGTGATATAATTAATTAGAAGATTCAATTTTTTTCAATTCAAGGGGCTGAATAGAAATATTTAAAATTTTACTACCCTTTTACACACACTAATTTAATAGCTTAGTTTATTTAATAGCTCTACATGTAATATTCTCTCTTATTGATGAAATTTATTTTATTGATGATGATTTTTTTGCTATTTATGTTAAAAAATTTTATTTTGCGTGACTTATTTTTGTGGATTTAAATACCATACGATGGAGAGAAATTAATTTTCGGTTCAAAATTGATGTTTTCGTTTTTTCCAAAACGACTTGTAAAAACATAACTGCACTACCTCTGACATCGAGAGTTTGTAAATTAACTAATTAAATGAAAAGAACTGTGTTTAGGTCTCAGCCAAGTTTGTGCAAGTGCATGGATTTAATAACTTTCAGAGTTATTTATAAGATATTTTTAAAAAAGCAAATAAAAAAAAAATCTAAAAATAGGAAATGTTTCAGGCAAAAGATAAAGAATGCATCAGAAATAATTATTGTAAAAGATAATGAAAGTGTTTTTTTGCTTTTTTTTTTGCGAAAAAAACTATTTTAAATCAGTTTTGATCCATCCTTTCATCTTAAATGAGTAAAACTACAGGAAAATAGCACAGTTAAAAAGTAAATGAGAGTCGGGTGTGATGGAATATATAGTCAGGTAACATGGAATAACATGGTTTGGGCTCTGTTTGTAGCTGCTAATTCGTGAGAAAACCTTGAAGTACTGAAGAAAGACTCTCATGATGCATTGCAGGGATAATTGATTACTTGTTGTGTGCTACCACTCGCTCGGAACTAAGTGTGTTTTGCGATTTTCAAAAATTTTTGCAGGTATGTTTTCAAACATTTAACCTACTAGAACATTTGTGACTTAAACATTAAAGTTATACATAATGTACATGAAAATTTTTTAGCTTGTAATACTATGTTTGGTTTTTAGCTGAAAATGTATTGTCCTTCAGTTTAAAGGCTCATTTTCCAGGATAGTCTGTCGGGTATTATAGAATTCTAGATATTGCAAAATACCCAACACATTCTATTCTGTCATATATTTGGTAATAGATTTCATGCCATCAACTAAAGAATCCGATAAAAAACGCGCTGAATGTATATTCTGTTACGGAAAATTCTTCGAAAATCAAAAAGGAAAAATTTAGATTCAATAATTCAGCTGTTTTCTGTGGGTTCAACTTGATTTTACCGGACTGTGAAGTTTGTTAATAAATTCGAAACCGAAATGTCATTCATGTATTCTCAAAAATATGGTTTATATAGTTAAAAATAACTACGTTTTATGAAATCTCAATTTGTTTTCCAATGGTTTAAACCAGTGCTCCGTAAACCTTTCTATCGCTGTGGACCGGCCAAAGTTTGATAATTTTACCGCGGCCCGCTGAGGATGGGACACGTTGATTGTTTATATTTTAGATTGTTTTGATTTAACAATTTTAAATTAGTTACATTTAAAAATGTCTTCAGAATAAAATATAGTTACACCAAAAATGAATAAAAGTGATTTAACGTGGAATATAAAGTAATTTTCCGTGTTAAGTTGCGCAAATCCGAGAGAAATGCACCCCTAAATAAAATGGCAATAGTTTAATGTTCTTTAGGCGGCCCGGCACCATTTGATCCATGGACCGGTACCGGTCCGCGGACCGGGGGTTGCGGATCACTGGTTTAAATCACCTATACCATATTACCCAACTTTTCCATAATAACCTCCCCATTCAGCATTTTTTTAAAAATAATATTTTTATGACAACAAAATAAATAATTTTTTAACAAGTAAAAATTCCTTACAATCGTTCATTGTATATATCAGTGTTTTTCAAACTGTGGGGCACCCCCCTAGGGGGCGTGTTAACCCTACAAAGGGGGCACGAGCATATTGAAAAGTCAAAAACAAAAGATTATTTTAAAAAATTATTTATTTTTACTAAAGGTACACAATCAAAATACATTCTGACTAATAAAAAATAAAGCACACATATACACTGACATATTACACTTATAAATATATCAGTACTGCGAACAATGTGTATTTTATAATTAATTTAACAATACTAAGTTAAGAACAAGTTTAATAATTACCAGTGACCCCATGGTATTGTCATATACAAAATTATATGCAAAAATTAACACTTATCTTGATAATTTGTACGATTTATAATTAATCCCTTAAATGCCAGTTAAAAATTACTCTATTCACTCCCCAATGTAACCGTTTAACACGTATGTGGTGCGCTACCGGGGAAGGAATAAATAAGCAAATCCTCTGAAGTAAGTAAATCCTTAGCAAACACAGTCAAGGTCATTTTATTGCATTCCAAAGCCTTCGGAATAATTTCATAGATGGCAGTTCACAGAAAAGTTCGTACTTTGGAAAGAAGTATATATACGTCCTGGGCAATTAATGCACTGGCTGAGCGAGACGTTTATATACACCGGCGGCACTTAAAGAGGTTAAAGTCGTATTGTAGCTTTAGTGTCAATGTATAGTATTATTGAATTCAATACATTGTTATTGTATGGAGGGGGGCGCGATGAAAATTATGATTGAGTATTGGGGAGCAAATATTGAAAGTTTGAGAAGCACTGGTATATATATCCATGAGGAGTTTGGAGACTTTTATCGAAAACCAGCAAAGGGATTTTTAGAAATTTATAAATGGTATTCAATAATACCTGACTCTCATCTACTAATAATGGTACAAGTTTGACACGTTTTCTCTTTTTCATAAATTTTTTAATTTGTTTTTTACTGATAATAAATAAATTATGTATTTAAAAAAATCTATAATTATACAATAATACAATAAAAAAATTTATTTAAAATCAGTTGATTCTAAACTGGGCTTGTAAAAAAAAATAATTTGAAATTTATTTTGATTACTTTTGGAACAAATAAAAATGGTTTCTAGGATTTTTGTTAAAATTGTGATAAAGATAGAATTATATACTAAGTCTCTAAAAATGTACAATTGATAAATTATTGAATATTACTTGTAAATTTTAGATGGATTAGATCAAGAGTATCAAACTCAAATGCTAAATTGGGCCAAACAAACAAGTTTTATCTTTAGGTGGAACGCAAAAAAAACAAAACAATATTCATAGAAAAGCAGGTATATTTCGAATAATACATTGTAATAAACATATATGAAAGAACAAGATAAACTTAATGTTTGCGTCCTGACACTTGATATCTCTTTTCTATTACTATCTTTCCTATTTTTCTTCGGTATTTTTTTTTAAATTTTATATTATATATTAATGTGTTCTGATATATAGGTTGAGTCACAAAAATGTTCGTTGTGGGCCACATGCAATCCGCGGGCCGCGAATTTGACACCTGGTTAGATCCACTCAATTTAAAAATTCATACAATGCTGATAGCTGTGCTTTTTTATATTCTACTGAAAAAAGTTGTATTACTGCATAAAAGTGTATGTCATAGCATTAATTACAACCATTGCAACTATTTCTGAAAATTTAGAATTATAGTTATAACTTATTAGGCTTTCTGATATTTCTGACAGTCTTTTATTGAAACAGCATCTTTATTTTTTTATTAGCCAATTTGTTTTATTTTTCTGTTGGGTATACAAGAATGTTTTAAGGGATTCTCGTTTTGTGAAAATTGTTCAAAAATGGTAACCAATTGACTGCTCAAAGTAAAAAAGATTTAAAGGTTTTTCTCAAGGAAAAGGAAAGAAAAGAAAACATTAAAATTCATTTATAGCTTTGTCTTGCATTTTGGCCTTCAGTTCCTCTAATATTCTCGAAACTCTAATTTACATTGTAAATTATAACATTATCTTAGAAGCTCTATGAGATTAATTGTCCAAGAAATATTTTTCCTGTAATATTTAATAATGACAAAAGCAACATCATTAATTAGGAAACTCATAAAATTTGTCCATCATGTAAAAATGATAAACGATATACATACTAACATATTCAAAAACGTCTCCACCATTCCTTTTATCGAAGAAAATCTTTATCAAAATTTTCAGTTAGACCAAAAAACATCGATAAAACGGACAATGATTAAAATATTATGCGAACTTTAAAATTTCAGGTACATTTTAAGAAATTTTATAAATAATATAAGCAAATTTACGAAAAAGTCGTTGGAGAAAAGTCTTAGATCCAGTCACAAAAATTGAGTATCAGCGATGAAAATGAAACCTTACCTTAAAATATTTCAAATGATACAAGTGATGGGTCTGTGCCACTTAAAAAGAAAACGGCGGTAAAATCCTAGCTGGGCACACTGCTGTTTTTGGCACCATTTTTTTTTCGCCAAATGGCGCCAAAAGCCTGTGTTTCAAAAAATGACGTCACCGACGAAAACGAAGAAAATCGAGGGGCTGACGGTCTTTGGTGCCAAAAATTTTGTCAACCAAGCAGTGTGCCCAGCTAGGATCCAACCAAAACGCCGGTTATTTTGAATTACAGTAAAAGTATAACTCTCTCTCTCTCTAATAATAATCCTAATATAATATCCCTACGTGGGGGGCCAGCATAATGAAAAGTCGAAAATAAAAGATTTAAAATAAGTATTAATTTTCTGAAGGGAAGCAAAATAAAATACATTCTGACATAATAAAAATTAAATACACCTTTATACTGATATAATATACTTACAATTGTACAATGTTTTTGATAATTAATTTATCAATAGTCAATATATCAATATATTATTATTGTACGGGGGGGAGATAAAAATTATGTCGCCAATACTGAAAATTTGAGAAGCATTTCCTACTCTGAATTTGTCTTTGCTTCACTACTATTTGAGATTTTTTAAAGAGAGAGAGAGAAGTAAAAGCTATGATAGAGAGAAACATTCAAGTCACATTCAAAAAACTGTTAATTCTCATTAATAAACTTTCGAGTTCTTGTATTTTCTTGCAGCTGAAAATTTTAATGAAAATATTCTGGTATATTTAGCACAGCTTTGAAATATTTTAGCAATGATCTTTTCTAAAATTTATGTATCTGCACTATTTTATTCTTGACGGTTCACTTTTCTCATTTCGGTTTTCATTATTAGGTCATATTTCTCTCTCTCTTTCTATGATATTGTATTCTCCCTATATATGTTGTAAGTGAATTTAAATCAGAAAGTGGGGTAGGACTTTGATATATTTCAAGTCAATTATTGGCCATTCTAATAAATGGCAGCGAACTTGATACGCGTATCCTTTTGAAATCTATTCACAATCTATACAATGAAAGAAGGTAAAATTGCAATGAATTTCTCTTCACTTAACATACAATTTCTACAATTTAACGATTATTTATCTTTTTAGAACAACGGTATTTATTTATTTTTTTAAAATCATGAATATTTTTCGGATGTTTACCTTTGAACACGAAAAATTTTCTAGTAAACTCTAGAAATGTATGATTATTAAATTATATATCAAGTAAAAGACGTCTATTTTCTGTGACTTCAAATTTCAAATTTCCAACTTTAAAAGATTATTAGTCCAGCTTTCAGAATTGCAGGGATACTGTGTTTATTCACTTAGACAATTTCCAAGAATAAGTCTACAAAATAAGCATCTCTCTGTCACTAGAGAATAAGATTTTTATAACATCTCACTACAAAGTTCTTTTAACAATCGAATGTTCAATTAAATATTTCTCGAGATTCCAAAATAAATGTAGTTGCCACAAACGATTTTACAATTAATTTAAATAAAAATAACGTGACGTTAGTTCACAATTTTTAACATTATGCTACAAGAAAAAAAGTTGCAGATGATACCGTGAATTCATTGCTAATTTATTCCATAAGTAACCAAAAGGATTTTAAAAAAAGATTTCTTTTTTTGTGGTTTTTAAGGCATCCAACTACTTGCGACTACTTTTTTTAAAAAAAAAATGGAGATATGGAGATTTTTTTCTGGTTTTTATATTTATTTAGTACATTTTAAGGAAAAAAAGGCTAAAATTAAGACTAGAAAAATAAATTACTACTCAAATGGGAAAATATGAGTAAAAATCGACAAAAAATTACATAAAAGGGTCTAGCTCTGTACAAATAGTAACTGAACAAATTCTCAATTTTTCAATTTTGATGTATTACTTTGTCATTCCTTTTTGAAATGACCTTCAGGATAAGAGATATTTTAATTTTTACAAAAACTAGAGCACTTTATCTTAGCTATTATATGAAATTGCTTAAAAAAACAGTCATTATATTCCTATAATGAACTGTAAATTTTGAAATAAAGCAGTGAATTATAAATCTGAAGGTTAAAACATTTTCACTGTTATATAGAACGTACACACAAAATTTCCTTAAATTATTTTAAAAACTTTTGAGCAATCGCTGTCCCCGTTTGAACTTTTCGAAAAAAAAAACACACACATTTCCATAAAAACGCATTTTAAAGTTGGACATCTTATGTCAAGTTATGGCAACTGCTTTTACTAAAACACTTGTAGTTTTTGTTCTAGTGAATGGAAAATGAAAAATTTGGTATTTTTATAAACTAATAAGATAGCTTATAAAATAAAATCATGAAAAATTTTGTCCATTTTTTAAAAAAATCATGATTTTATAAGTTAGTCGGATACCTTGAGACTTTATTTACCTGTACTTATAAACAATCTATTTTAAATATAAATATATAGAAGGTGATAATATGCGTTACACAGTTATCGTTCCACGCTCTTAAAATTAGGTAACCAAAATTGGAAAACATTATTTCTTATTTTTCTTTTAAAATTAAATTTTATTTATCATAAAAAATGGGAATGAAATCTGAAACACATTCAAAAAAGAAAGGAGGGGGGGGGGAGAGTGAGCGAGAGTAATATTAACTTCGTAGTATAAAGCTGCAAGAGGGCTATTGGCGATGGATCTCGGAATTTTGAACCATGGTCAAGTGAGGAGGACGACACTTGAGCTGATACCCCCTATCTTAATTTCCACACCACACCAATGGGGGAAAAGAGGAAGGGAGAATGATTGATTTGAATAGAATTAATAGTATAGTAAAAGCAGGTTATTTATTTTTTATTTAATACATATACAAAATAAGATATTAATATCAGTGCTCTTTTTCCTTTTCTGAAAAGTTTTTCTTTTATTCTTCAGGGTTATACAGAGACCTTTTCCTGATTAGATGATCAAAAGCTTATAGATCATTCATCTCGTCTTTTGAAAAACATGATTCTCAATATATTTAATGACTCCCAAACCGGGAACTTGCTAAAAAATATAACTTTTATTAATAATATATCTGACCTTTTTAACGCGTAACTATTATACCCCCAGAGTTGTTAGAAAGTGAGCCTCACACACTATTTGAATAGTTCTTTCTTACACGTTTAACTTCCTAATTCCCTAGGTTCAGTTCCCTCCACAGTAAATTTTAGATTAAATGCTGGATGAAGAAAAATAAACTATACTGATAAAAATTTATCTTTACAAATATTAGGTTGGGGAAAAAGAAAATCCATTATTTTTGCATGAAATTCAAGACTTTATTTAACATGCTTAGGATTGTCCGATTTGGGTCAAATATACACCGCTTTGTTGTAGAATTTGTTGACATTTTAAAGGCATCTTTATAATGCCTCTCTCATAGAAGTCTTGGTCCTTATTGGCTAAAAACTCTTGTAATCGATTTTCATAATCTTCTCTTGATCCCAATTTTTTATCACTCAGGAAGTCTTGCAATGCAAGAAAAAGGTGGTAATCGCTTGGTGACAGGACCGGACTGTATGGTGGATGCATAAAAACTTCTCAACCAAGCTCCCAGAGTTTCTGGCGAATCGCTACAGACGAGTGTGGCCTGGCGTTGTCCCGATAGAGCACAACACCTCTTCTGTTGGCCGATTCTGGCCGTTTCTGGTCAGTCTCTAGCTTCAAACGGTCCAGTAGTTGACAGTAGAGATCTGAATTTAGTAGGCCATACGGAAGCAGCTCATAATAAATTATTCCTTTCCATTCCCACCAAATACACAGTAGAACCTTCCTGACAGCTAGTTCTGGCTTGGCCACCGTTTGAATTGCCTCACCGCGCTTTGACCACGATCGTTTTCGCACAATATTGTCGTATGTGACCCCTTTTTCATCCCCAATCATCATCTGCTTAAAAAATGGGTCGATTTCATTCCGTTTGGCCAAGGCTTCGCAGATGGAAATTCGATCCATTATGTTTTTTGGTGTTAAATGGTGTGGCACCCCAAACATCGAGCTTCTTTTTGAATGCAACTTTGCGCAAATGGTTTAAAACTGTTTTATAGTCGATCTTTCACTCCTGGGTGATGCTGCGACTACTAACATGCCTGTCAACTTCGATTACTTCTGTGATTTTATAGACATTTTCGACGACAGGCCTACCTGTGCGAGATGCATCTTTAACATCAAAAATGCCTGAACGGAATCAACGAAACCATAATTGCATGTAATTAGATGTTATAGAGAAGCATCGGCACCATAAACACCATACACAATTTCAGCTGCTTGGCTTGCATATTTTCGCCTTCATCAAAGAAAAACTGTGAAATGTACCGAATTTTCTCTTCGTTGACTTCCACTTTTAACACACTGTAACTCACAACTGAATGGACCAAAAAAAAAAAAAAAAGAATTCTTTTAGTTTAAACTGTTACCTTGACAACGAGCATAAATTTGAAATTGTTTGATCGATACTTCACGAGATATCGACACTGCAGCCGTCTACGGAAACAATAATGGATTTCTTTTTCCTCAACCTATTAATTTAAATACGATTTTTTTAAAAAAGATATATAACTTTCAGAATACTTATATTTACATTTATTTTATAAAGTGTAAGTTTATAAAGTGTAAAATCATCTTATGACTAAAAAAAAAAGGTCTAATTCAAGAAACTTTATAGGATAACATTAATATTATATAAAACGTATTCTTTTCCCGTTATCTGTAAAGTGGGAACAACATGTAGACCCTCCTACAGGACACGAATTTTAACGTAAGTCTGAAAAAAAAACGATGATCAAATAAGATGTTCTGATAATTAACCTCTTCGGAGAATTCAGATGAGAGAATTCTTTGAAAAATAACAATACAAATCTTTCCGCGTAAATTTATAGTACCGTGTGGTCAGACTCTACAACTTAGTTGCCAAGACTCTTGTCTCCAGCGACAAATGAACAGTTACGGTTACGGCATGGCGTCAATATTACGTTAGCCATAAGCACCCTTTTCCTGTGTCGGATAAGCAGGGGACAGTCTACACACGAGGCCTAACCAACCCCCATGACACGAATTTTAGCTTAAACCCCAGGAAAAAAAAAGGTAAATGGGAGGGTTGTTTTTTCATCGGAAGAGAGAAAACCGACCGTACTCAGGCCCGCGTAGCAATTACGTGCCTACAAAGGGAACCGCTAAATAGGTACGATTTCCTCCCCTCCTCCAGTCCAGTGCATTGGTTATGGCTATAATTCTCATTTGTTCTTGGCAAATTTGACAGGAAGCGTTTTTGTCGTGTTTTGTTTTTAGAACGCTTTTCAACACGTAAGGAAAACAGAGCGGTTCCACTGTCTGGTTGTGGATTTTCCATTTTGTTTTCGTTTGTTTGGATTTCTTTTGGTTTTTTTCTGCGGTTCAGAGGTCAAATTATCTCGAGCGTGGAGTAAATTAGATAAATGCAGCAGTTTTTGTGGTACTTTAAGCATGAGATTTTGAATTGGATAAGCTTAATTGTAGAGTAGTTGTGTTCTTTGTATGTGCTAGCTCTTCGTGCAAATATTTTTAAAACGAAGGAACAGGTTGTAGCGTAACGGATTGTACTCTAAAAAATTCTGAAAATTCCAGCTTTAAAAAAAAAGGAAAAAAAAAGGTAAACGATAAAACAAGCCTCTGAAATAAATATTTTGATGCAATGGATCAATTTAACAAAGAAAAAAAAATTAAAATTACATGTAGCGTAATAAAGCTACAATGATTCCTAGCAATGAAACAACTAAAGCAATTCAACAAAAATTACGAAAAATACTCATAAAATTTTAAAAATGCTTAAATATTTAAAACTGAATATTATTACAAAAAAATCATGTTACGCAGGTATATTTTTAAAATATATTTGCGTCTTGAATTTACTTCTTGTAGCGCGCGATTATGTAAATAGGAAAGAACTTGAATGATTTAAATATTTTAGTTTAATACAGCGTTCTCAAACTGTGGGGCGCGTCCCTTGAGGGGGGATAACTCTACGAGGAAGGCGTGATCCTATTGAAAAGTCAAAAACAAAAGATTACTTAGAAAAATATTAATTTATACGGAAAGTAAACAAACAAAATACTTTGTAATATAATAAAAAATGAAATACACACTGACACTGATACAATACACTTCTAAATGTATATCAGTACTGTACATTGTATTTTATTATTAATTTAACAGAACTAAGTTAAGAACAAGTTTGATAATTATCAGTGGGCCCCATGGGCTTGTATTAACACTTACCTTTATAATTTGTACGGTTTATAATTAATTTCTTGACTACCGATTAAAAGTTACGCGATTCGCTCCCCAATGCCACCATTAACCACGTAGACGAGCGTATTTTGATGGGGCTTTTTGAGGGAGAGGGGGAAGAGAAAAGAGAGAAATAAATATGCAAATCCTCTAAAATAAGTAAATCCTTCGCAAACACTGTCAAGGTCCTTGTATTACATTCCAAAGCCTTCGGAATAATTTAATGGATAGTACTGCACAGAAAAAAAATCGTACTTCGGAAAGACGTATATATACGTTCAGAAAATTAATATTCTGACTGAGCGAGACGTTTATATACGTCGGTGACACTTAGGAGGTTAGAGTTGTGTTGTAGATTTGGCGTCAAAGTATAGTATTATTGCATTAAAGTCACTGTTGTTGTATGGAGGGGGTGCAATGAAAATTATGAGTGAATATTGTTTCGTGAATATTGAAAATTTGAGAAGCACTGGTGTAATAAATATATAATGACGGTTTTGGACGCAATCAAAGATTAATATTGCAAGCTGTATTACTTCCTAAAGACAGCCAAAAGCTGCCAAAAACCATTGTATTTATAATGTTTTAGCTTTTAGGGTTTTGATTAAACTTAATATAATTTTCAGCTTCTTGAATTTGGTAGCAACTTTCCTATCTTTTCTTTTTCTGGTTACCTCAATTTACGACAAAGAGAGAAGTGTACACAATTCCTCTATCTCCCAGGTAAAGATGACATAACCCTGGCAAGAAAAAGGAAGGCGTTAAGATGAAAATACTGTACTACATTTACATTCAAAATGAAATGCACAATGCCACTATTGAAACAATTATTTCCTAACGCTTGCTTTTAAATAAATTATTCAAATATCCATTGCAAACATTCTTTAAATTTTCTAAAAGCTTTATATGAAAAACATTCCTTTGTGCTATATGGGAATTCTTTTGCTGAAATGATAGCATTGTTATTTTAAGAAATACTGTTGGAAAAATATTAAAAGAGTTTTTCAACTTTTTCTTCTTCAACGCGGATGATAACCTACATTAAATGAACTAAAGTAATGAATTTGTAGAATCAGGCAGCAAAAATAAAAATAAAGCAACAGGGAATTGGCATTTGTTAAAAGTATCATTGATCGAACTTATCACGTTAGCACGGTTCATAAAATAGGAGGCTAACGCAGGAATCGACACCGTTATTTGATAATGGTTCAAAATTATGAGGTGCATTGCCAGAGTCAAATAGATCTTTGAATAGGGAGAAATTGAAAGTTAAATAACGTGCAGTCGATACGTTAACTATGTATTACAAAAGTTGATATGGGTTTTGCGATAACATGATTGGTTTTCGTACATTACTTCTTTTTGTGAAGGCTTTTTGAAAATTCCTTAAAAATGTATTAATTCTGAGTTAAATGATTTTTAAAAAAATAAGTATCGCTTTGATTCAAAAATGCATACCAACTTTAGTTACATGTGTTATTAGCAATAGGTAGAAAAATTCAAAGCTTTAGGCCCAACAGAAAAAAAGCCTTTGCATTTTAAATGAAGACAAACTAATTGTTATTTTATCTTTCTGAGATAAGTCAGTTTAAAGTTTTCATTTACCATCGGGATGTGAATAAAAACGAACGTAAAAGCTATCATAATTCTGCTTTGTTTAAGTTTAGAGCCTTCAAATTTTGTGAGGTTATAGAAACATATATAAAAAATAATTTAGGCTAAAAAGAACTAGATTTGATTTTTTGACCGATTTTTGTCAATTGAATCGTACTGTGTCCTCTTAAAAACTGAAATTAGGATTGATATCTGAACTGTGAATACGCAACCAATAGGCAACAAGCAATGCCGGCCGTATGGTCGAGAATGTGACTTTTTGGGCTACCTTGTTTGAAACGATTAAGGGACGAAGATTGTACTAGATCCAAGCTATTTAGTACTTCCTTTTATAAGCTTCCACACTAGACCATATGAATAATTTAAAGGCGTGGTGGAATTTCGTGCGGAGCAGCACTGTCACTATTATTTCAACTGAGGTTTTGATTTCTGCAGAATCTAAATCGAAGTCAACGATCCTTCAACATAGATGCTATTACGACCCTTATTCAATAAATTGTGTTAAATATAGATAACTTATTTTCATAATTTGAAGCAATTCTTTTAAAATTTAAAGCATTGAGAAAAGAGCATTGCAATTTAAATCGTTATCACAGCTCTAGTAGAACATTTTAGGCTTAAATAAAAGCTAAACAGCGATAAAGAAATTTACAGTATTTGCTTAGAAAAACTACCATTCAATATGAATCTAATATCATGTATATATATATATATATATATATATATATATATATATTGTTATTAGCTACTGTGTAATATTTCCTATCTTGACTAGTTATACTTAGCTTCAAAAGTTATTTGTATATATTTAGATTACTACCACAATATATATATATATATATATATATATATATATATATATATATATATATATTATATATATATATATATATATATTTTATATATATATATATATATATATATTATATTTTATATATGATATGTGTGTGTGTGTGTGTGTGTGCGTGTATGCCTGTAATTTATTCTTAGTTTTTTTATTTCTTAAAAAGTCCCAAAAATCTTCGAAATTTGTAACAATTTTTTTCTAATTCGAGAACAAAAAATACTCTATATTATTTTGAAATTAAAATATAGAGTAATTATATTTTAATTTAAGAAAATATATAGAGTATAGATCATCATTTGAAATATACAGTATTAGAAAATAGAGTAAATTTCTCTTACTGTGCTTATAGCTATACTAATTCTAGAACACAGATTTTTATGGTTGTTTTCGTTTTGAATTTAAATTTTGTTAGTTTAAAAAGTAGCTTTATTAAACATTTTGGGGGTGTTAAAAATTTTCAAACATTTCACTCGTACTTTTTTATACACAAATTAAAAATTCTGGTATTTCTGTAGTGATGATGAATTTAATTGTATCATTTTACATCCATGAAATTTTTCCTTGTACAAATTACAAATTTTAACTACATTATTTTCGTAAAAGTTTCATTTCTAAAATCAGCTTAAAAAAACACACGAATATATTTTAACATTACATATTCGCTTAAAAATGCATAAAACATTTACTAAAGAAATAAATATTACGCAACTTTCCTTTTTTTTTTGTAAGACAATTTATAAATAACTGCAAATATAGAAAACAGAAGAGAGCAAAGTTATATACTTGTCAGAAAGATACGTATAATTTTAAGCATTCACAAAAGGTAAAGAGCAGAAAGACTTTAAAAAGTTACTTTCATATACACAAGACAAGCCCATTACTTTTTTACGCGAAACATTTTTCAGAAAGAAAACATCTGAGAAAAAGAAACATTTTATCGTCATTTGTTCAGTTTCAAACCGAGACTTGTAATTTTATCTGACAGAAAAATCTTTACTGTAAAAATGGAAGTCACTTACTACAAAGAGTGGAAATATTTTACGAGGTGTAGCGAAAGGCATGCGAGACATTGCAGTATGTTAAGAGTTTGCATAATGAGTGGGAGTGTAAAGAACTTGGCTAGTAGTAAAATAAGTTTAACTCCGCATTTTACAAGGTTGTCATTCATGCTCTGTTACATTGTTTTGCAGTTGCAGAGGGCTACTTTCTTCCCGTTCAGTCGAAAAGAGTCCTAATATTTATTTTAAAAATGCCCCAATTAACCCTAAAAATAAATTATTATTTAAAAAAACTAAAAAACACCCTTTTATAGTTAATCGAACTAAGTTGCAACTTTATCTTTTAGTCGCCAAATCTGGAAATGGGATCTGAAATTAGTCGCCAAATGCGGGATGGGATCTAAAAATGGGAGAAATCGTTAATCTTGATGATCTTGATCAGGACTATGGAATTAAATTATCAAATTATTGTATTGTCATTGGTCTTGGACAGGTGAGCAAAATTTCGAATTAATCTGATCTTTTAAAGTGGGTAGAAATTGAGTTCAAAGATTCCGTAACATACAAGTGAAACTTATAAAAGGGTGTTAACAATTAAAATTTAAGGTTGAGAGTTGTTCTTAAAGTATTACCGTATTTATTCAAATCTCAAGTCACATTTTTTGTCTCCAGTTAACCCCTTAAATGGCCAGTTTGTTTGCCCAAAATATTACAAAAAAGGCACATTTTTTGTTGCATATAACTAAGCACGATACTTAACAGAAGGCGAAAATGTGGAAGAATTTTATTTAATTTTCAATTTTAATGTTTTCACGCCATTTTTTATTTTATGATTGTGGAATACGAAAACCCCTTAATGTTTGCTTTTTATAAATTAACTCTAGGTGCTATAAAGAATGTTTCATATATCTTAAAGACATTGTTAGCTTAGAAGAATTCTGTCAAACTTACAAAAAATTTCATGTTCATATCTCTTTTAAATGGTTGAGGATTTTGTGCAATAGGAAGCATAGTGTAATACTAAGTCTTACATTGCAATAGGGTCAAAGAAAATATCGGCTTTTTTTTATCATCTTTCCATTTTCATTTCTTCTCAAGCAACCATTTGCATAATGCCTTCCCACAATCCCTGTTCTTCATCGAATATTTTCAAGAATCTGAATTCTTGCCTTCAAGGAAATATTTCCGCTTTTATCGCAAAGAAAGTCCCGGAGGAGAAGTATTTCAGTACCAGGGACAAACTGTGAGTCTCTTAAAAACACAAGCACAAATAATTTCACTATAAGAATTAAAAATATGTGCGAATCAAAGAGAGGAAGAAGAAAACGCAACAGAAAAAGAAGAAAGCAATTGGGTGGTTTGCCCGTACAGCTTACGGGGAAACCAGTTGTAGTCAGCTTTCCATAGCCCGTATAGCGTACGGGCAAATCAGTTAAAGGGTTAAGGTATCCGACTACGCGTTCAGAACCGTGATTTTAAAAAAGCGCATAAATGGATAATTTTCATGGTATTTAGTGTCACTTATAGATTAGAATACGCGTATAAAATTGTTTTAAGGACATTTTGACAAAAAAAAATTTATTTAAATACAATATTTCGGCAAAAAATTAACTTGGAATAACCTTTTTTCAAAATGTTCTCCTTTTGTGAAAAATGCTTCTATTATAATAATATTTTGTCTGTATATAACTCAAACCTCTATACAGAGGCTCAACTATGATTTTTGAAAAATTTACATTATTTTCAGAGTTACAAACCATTGAAATGATTATCGGCGTTTTATTCTTAAAATGTCTCCCCTCTGTTGTCGTAAAACATGGATAAACCCACTTCTAAGTTATATATTTCAAAAATTCTAGTTGAGCCTCTGTACAGAAGACTGAGCTATATACAGGCGAAATATTATTATAATAGAAGCATTTTTCGCAAAAGGAGAATATTGTGAAAATGGGTCATTCTATGTTCATATTTTGTCAAAATATTGTACTCAAATAATTTTTTATTGTAATACTATTCTTAAAACAATTTTATATACATTTTCTAATCTAAGTGACACTAAATATCATAAATATTATCCATATATACGCTTTTGCAAAATCATGGTTCCGAACGTAGTCGGATACCTTAATGCTACTGAAAAGTGGGTGCAGCTTAGAAGGCGTTGGTTGGGAGAAATTGAACATGATACTGACGGCTAAAACAATTACATGTTCATGTATGCATTTAATAATTTTTGATATTTGTAAAATAAATTAATTATTCACTTCTCATTCTTTCTCAATTTAAACTTGTTAAAAAATATCCATATTTTTAGATATCGAAGAATCATTACACTATTTTTCATTTTTTCACAAAAAAGTATTGAGAAATTGGTGCCCTTAGGATCCATAGTGGTTTAGAGAGATTAGTAGTAAATATTAAAATACACCAATGGTGTGCAGGAGATTAATTATTGGCTAAAACTGGAGCAAGTTTTGAAAATCACCTTGAAGTTACAAATAAATGAAATACATTTTTCTTAGCTGTAATAGGAATAAATGCATTTTTCTCTCTCTTTTTGTTGTTAGCATTTCTATCTCAAACTTTGATTTGATTCTATTACGAACAAAAATATTTATTATAGAAATGTTGCAATATCATATATTGGGTGCTAAACTAAAACCCAGTGTTCTCATTTTCAATTTTTAAAAAGTTTACTATTGTTAATCCATGGGAGTCTAAATTCTTTAAATTATTACTAATACATAATTATAAAAATCGAAAACAGATAAATCTATAATAACATGTGATGGAAAAAAAAATCCCTGAAGTAATCCTTAAGAAATAAAATACTACATAATCTACTCAATACAATATTTGTTTGTTTCAGTTGGCTACATTTTGGCAGCTAAGTCATTTGCAGACACTGTAAGTCCTCAAGAGTTGGAGTCATTTAATTGGCGACGGCGGCTTCCGCTACCAAATTGTGACACTTGAATTTTATTCAATACAAACTCTCGTCGAATGCTAAATATTGCAGTGATTTAATTTTGCCGCGAATACCAGAGCCAAATTAAAACTCGAGGGTTCTTTTACATGCCACATAATCTTGACATGCGTGCCTACGTTTTTCACATCCAGAAAATCTGTCGACTCCAGCTGGGATCGAACCCACAACCTTGGGATTACGAGGCGGCCACGCTACCCTACAATCACCGAACCAATCACAATACAATATAAACGTCTAAATCTTTTTAGAAATATCTCTAGTGAGTGAGTGTTTGTTAACGTCACTCTCTAAAACAAAGCAAGGGTCATTGGAGATGGACCTCCTAAGTGGCAGGGGCAGTGGCGTACACAAGGGGGGTGTCCTAGGGGTCCCCCCAAGTCCTTGATTTTGTTCAGATAGAATTTTAATCAAAGTATATAGGACGTAAAATTTAATCAAGTTTTTGCTATTAATGATTAATTTTATTAATTAATGTTAATTATTTATTCAATAATTAGTTTTTTAACTGTTTTTTGTTCCCAAAAATCGACAAAATCAAAAGGAGGATGATACAAGAATGGTGGACTTTCGACCCTCGACACCCCTTGAAAAATTCCTGTGTGCGCTACTGTACAGGGATAATACCTGAGCTGCCCCCGCCTCCTCACTTCAACATCATGCCAACGGGGACTTAAGCCTCGGAAGATTTGACGTGCATCATCCCCCTACACGGCTGGTCTTTGGTGGCACCAGGACCCGAAATCAAGATACACCACCCACGAGTTCATGACCGTGACCACAGAATTATTCTAATAGGACGAATTTGAATGAAAACTTTTTTTCTGAATGAAACTGTGAACTATAAAACAAAGAGAGGCTTTTATTATAAAAACAAAAAAGTAAGGCTAGTGTGACACAAAAATTTCAATATTACTATAATATCAGAATCTTTATTTTTATATTTTTACACACATGAATAACGTCCTTCACGAAGTAAAAGAAAAATTCTTCTTTAATTTGAAATCATAAAAATTATTTTTTGGAACATTTTTCAATTGCTCTACGTATGCGCTTTATTTCTTAATAAAATCTGTTTATTTATGAAAAGTTAGCAGTCTCATCTAAGAATTTGACTACTATCTTAAGCAAAATCTATATATTAAATCTTATCTTTAATCTAATTTAGTCTTTATACTTTTTAGAAATACAATTAAAAAAAACTGCATTTTTTTAAATAAAATTTTTAATATGTTATTTAAGTTATGTTTTTCTTCTACCGTCTCAATACTTAAGTAATCCTAATGCTAAACCCCATACTTTTGCGAAATTTTCGAGCTATTTTATGAAAGGTTGTAACAACTATATCACGACATGGGGGATTGTCATAAGGGTATATATTTAAATGAGTGCTTTCAGAAATCCTTTATGTATTTAAAACCTTCAAATTTCGTTATAAATAAACTTTTTAACTTAAGGTTAGTCATTGCATTTTAAATATTTATTTGTTGTCGCTAATTTTTAATTTAAAGACCTTATATGACAATAAATTAATGGTTTGGTTTGGAAATTTAACGATAATCATACGTTAAGGATCCGTAGCCAAAAACACATAACTTTAAAATATAAATAAATTGAAGTACAGATTTTAAATGTTACTATGTTTTACTCAAAGGAAATATCTAATAAAGGCATTAAAGTTGCATCCCTTTTTCCGATGAAATAATTTACTTTGAATGACAAAAAGCTGAGTAAGAATTTAAATAAAAGAAAAAGACATTTTAGGTTTAAAAATCTTTCCAGTCAAACTGATCATTAAAGACGATTTTTAATCTTTATTTCCTTCATGCAAACGATAATAATATTGAAAATTTCTTTGCTCAATTCTTAAAACCGATTACAAAAAGAATTTTCTCTCTTTTTGAAAATTTTACTGTAACAATTTAAAAGAAACTAACAGAAAATCCCCATTAGAAATACATAAGTTGACCAATTAGTTTTGATTTCTTTACATTATTTTTAAAAATTTAGGAGAAAGAATTAATTTTTCAAACTAAATGTTTTTTTGAACGCGTAAAGAAAAATTAAATCCAAAGGAGGTGTTTACGTCATTTTATAATTTAAATAATAATAACTAAAAAGAGTATAACGTAACAAATCAATTTGTTTAATTTTATGAAATAAGTGATAGTTGATGGAAAATTAATGTTAGTATTGATTTTAAGAAAATTAAACAACATTCATTTTGAATACTTAAAATTAAACTCTTAGATATTGAATCTTATAGCAATTGTTAACGTTTAATATACATATTATTGCGATGAATATCATCCCAAGGAAGACAATTTTTAACTATCGAAGTATTTTTCTTGTAAAAGAATCTGAAGAATTATACAGCAAAATATTCAAATGCAATAAAATACACGTGGTTATGATTTTGAAGCATTGGAATACTTTTCACAGAAACCAAGAAAAGATAATTTAAGCAAATTAAAAAAAAAACCATTCCTTTTTAAATATAACAAATTGCGTAAATTGTAAAATTGAAAACTTGTAACATATTTTACAAGTTTTATTGACACTTCAAATGTTAAAAATGCATTAAAAGAGCTTATAATTATCCCAACGAATATCTTACCTTGTATTACTGAATTTTGTTAGTAAAAAAATGCTTTCATTATTAAAACCCTGTCGGATAAAAAGTCTGCTAATTATTTTACATTCCATTTTGTGCAATGTGAATAAGTTTCCCATTCGTAAATAAGGCTTTTTAAAAGGTATATTTTAGTGTTCTTTTGTAAAAATTTCATAGTTTACTAAGCTATAATTTTAGATATTTTTGATTTTAGTGTTTAAGACGAAATAAATGCGTAATGTGTAAGACAATTTCATACAGAAATTTAAACTTTTTGAAATAATTTATTATGTACAAATTTATACTCAATTAGACTGAATTAATAATAAATAAATTTCCATGTTATTGATAATACATATTTGAAAATCAGGTAAAATAGATATATCTTTCATGGGTTTCATTTTATCTGGTTGATTAATTTTATTTCATTGAGAGTCTTAATATTAAAGACAATAAGTTTCATAAATGATATTCTTAACTAATGAAGAAACATAATGCTTAAAAAATTTATTAAATAAAAAGATAAAATTCATAAACAGTGATTCTTTCACCATGAGATAAAAAAATTTGTGTTTAAATCTTATGTAATTAACTTTCATTTATTACTATAGTCCATAAAAATTCATTTTAATGGTTTTATTTCATCACTTTATCTCTTAAAAGGCAACACAGAATTTTCAAATGGAAGTTTTAACTTCCAAAATATTTATAAATTTTTTTTTTTTATTTCTTGTGAAGGTTTTCAAGTATATGAGGTAAGAACTGATTCTTTCAAAGTTGAAAAGTTTTTTGTAACTGATACAATTAGTATAAAAATAAAGTACATATTAGTTGTTTAATGTATTACTTGATTTATAAAAATTTAGATTATTATTTAAATTTATTTTCGCCAAAAGATAACTTGGTAATAAGTTAAAACCCTTATTAAAAATATTTTAAATTAGTGGTAAAAGTTTTAAATAAAATTTCTCTAAAACTTAAGGAATGGGCATATCTTCTTTTATAAAAATTTTATGCATACGAAGCTGTACATTAAATCAAAATCTTTTGTTTTTTATTTCTTTTAGTAATATTAGCGTATAAAACTAATTATTTTCAAGAGAAAAATCTTACGTATCCCACATACATACTGACCTAAAAGCAAAATAATGGTTCACGGCTACATTATGCAAAACTTAAATTTTGTTTAAAAAATAAAGTTTTTCTTACAGATTTAAAAGGTTAGATATCAGACTCTTTTAAAAGATTGGGTACTTTTTAAAACCTATCAATTGATTATTTGTTTTAATTAATATACTAGCAGGAATACACCGAAGATAGATTTCTGAAGCATTTGATGAGAATTCATTTTCTATAACTTACGGGGTCTTCAAAATACTTAACTTATATTCTTTTGAAATAAATTTAAGGTATCCGACTACATTCGGAACCGTGATTTTGAAAAAGCGTATAAATGGATAATATATATGATATTTAGTATCCTTTAGATAAGAAAATGTATATAAAATTGCCTTAAGAATAGTATTGCAATAAAAATTATTTAAGTACAATATATATATATATTTATTATATATATATTTCGCCAAAGTAACTTAGAATAAACTTTTTCAAAATGTTCTCCTTTGTGAAAATGCCTCTATTATAATAATATTTTGCCTGTAAATGTTCAGACCTCTGTACAAAGGCTCAACTAGAATTTTGAAATATATAACTTAGAATTGGTTTATCGGTTTTACGACAACAGAGGGGAGACATTTTAAGAAAAAGACGACGATAATTATTTCAAATGGTGGTAACTCTGAAAATAATGTGAATTTTTCAAAAATCATAGTTGAGCCTCTGTACAAAGGACTGAGCTATATACAGGCAAAATATTATTATAATAGAAGCATTTTTCACGAAAGGAGAACATTTTGAAAAAAGGTTATTCTAAGTTAATTTTTAGCCGAAATATTGTATTTAAATAACTTTTTTTTGTAAAAATGTCCTTAAAACAATTTTATACATGTATTCTAACCTAAATGACACTAAATATCATGAAAATTATCCATTTATGCACCTTTTTAAAATCACGGTTCCGAACGTAGTCGGATACCTTAAAGGAACGAATAGATCCAAATAGTTTCCAAGATCACTGTGAATCAGCCTTTTAAAACACTTACTGCTTTCGCAATAAAATATATATAACATGCTCCATACGTTTTGTTCTAGGCCTTTTCGTTAAAGACCGGAAATGTTTCTTTTTAAGGTTATCAGCCAAGAACCATTCTAAAGATATTTTTATTATTTTTTTGGTTTAGCTAAACAACGCTCTAGAAGAGTACAACCGATAAGAAACTATTATTTACGCGAAACCTAAAGAGAGGCATCATGCCTTTTATAGATAGCAGCGCAGCACCACTTAAGCTGTGATTGTAGTTCCACACCCTAACAGGTTGACAATATCTTGTGAATATACTTTTGACCGCTATACACTTTAAGAAGTGCCGAGACCTCACAGACACTCCTACACAAACATCCATATTTTGTTAGATTCTCTATTGGCTTGATAACCTGCACCCTAACCACGTAGCCATGGAGGTGGCCACACAAGAATGTGAAACAATTTAGATAAGTTCGTATAAGAAAAGAAATTAAAGCACACGCTTACTTAACTTTTAACATCTAACGAAATTAATCATCAAAATGCATATTTCATTAACATATATAAGGCGTAATTCTCTCTCTCTCTCTCTTTTATTGTATCCCAATAATGAGATTTGCAAAAGGCGCTCATGCGAACACTAGCTGCATTTAAATGAGCACGGCCTAGAGAAGGTTGGATGGTTTGTGCATCTCCCTTTGTTTCAGTTATCCACCTTGAACTTAACCTATCAAGCGGTTTTTCTGTTTGTGAGATAAGAAAAGTAAAAAATACTCTATATTTTAAAAATCTCAGACAATGAATAAAAGTTTTACGATAACCTACACTGAACTTTGAGTGTGGAATTCCTTTGACTTATTAAACTTGCTACAATGAAGTGTAGTAGTATATTTTACTTTGATTTACAACTGTCTCTAGGAAGAAAAATGGTGGTACAAGTATTATGTCTTAAGTATAAGGTAATATAGTTAATTTTGTTTTATCGGCAGAATTTTTCAAAACACGTAACATTACTCAATCTCAGAATATTCAATACTTAAAAGTTCATAAAAGCTCATTAATTGAATTTTAATTCAATATTAATAATTACATGCTCAACAACTGTATTAAAATTAACGTTCAGTTTGGGTTTAGTTATAGAGTGAAAAAATTAACTTTTGACAGTTTCAAGTTTAACTTAACTTTTTTTTTTTTTATATTAATAAAGCAAATAAATTAGTTAAGGATTTTAGGTTAATGACAATAGTTTACAGAATAATTTTCTTTGATGAGAAATACTATCTACATTAATTTATAAATAATTTGATTCCGATAAACAAGTTAATAGAGCACAATTTTTCAAATATCACATAATCTATTATGAATATAAATATATTTATAAATTTCTATTCAATTAATTTCTTCATTCGCATTACGTAAGAAATATTTAAAAAATACAGTATTTGCTCAAAATGAATTTATTTGCGTTTAAGGTATCCGACTACGTTCGGAACCGTGATTTTGCCAAAGCGTGTAAATGGATAATATTTATGATATTTATTGTCATTAGATTTGAAAATGTAAAATTGTTTGCAAGGGCAAAAAATTTTTGTAATATTTTGGAAAATAATAACTTTTTCCAATGCCTCCTTTTAATAATGCTTATTGTAAATATTTTGTGATTCAGCTTTGACTTCTGTACAGAGGCTTTAACTAGAATTTTTGAAACGCATAACTTGGGAAATGGTTTATCCATGTTTTACGAAAACAGAAGGGAGAAATTTTAAGAAAATAGGCCGATAATTATTTCAAATGGTTGTAATTCTGAAAATAATTTGAATTTTTCAAACATCATAGTTGAGCCTCTGTACAGAGGTCTGAGCTATATACAGGCAAAATATTAATACAATAGAAGCATTTCTTACAAAAGGAAAACATTTGGAAAAAAGGTTATTATAAGTTAATTTTTTGCCAAAATATTGTATTTAAATAATTTTTTTTGTCATAATGTCCTTAAAACAATTTTATACATGTATTCTAATCTAAGTGACACTAAATATCATGAAAATTATACATTTATGCCCTTTTTTAAAATCATGGTTCCGAACGTAGTCGGATACCTTAAAAAGGGGCTAAAATGGTTATTTAATGTATTGTATACTTATTTATTTGTAAAAAAGTCCACAGCAAATTACCAATTAAAAGGTATCTACATTTGATGCAACTTCAATTTTAGTTCAAAAATAAGTTAATCTGAAATAAGTAAATTTACAGTCCAAAATAAATTAATCTGAAATAAGTTGATTTATATATAGTCCAAAAAAAATAAGTTAATTTCTTAGAACTTTACTTAAAAGATATTGCATTCATCAATGATATTGAAACAAAAAATACTTTTCCCTGAAAAGTTAGATCAGTTGTTATCTTAAATGGAAGAAAAAACATTCAATTAAGACCCCGATTTTCAAAACTACAAGATTTGAATAAATTTTAGCAAAGGAATATCTTCTTGGAAAATAAATAATTTATATTACATAAAAACATATTTCAGTATCGTTGTGCTTTTTAATGGTATTTATTGACCTGAATTTCAGGCACAAAACTTTTAAAATCTAATTTTTTGAAAATTGTTTTATTTCTGATTTTATTTCAGATTTTTTTTTAAAATTAGAAGTTTTATGTTCGTATCGTTTGAGAAATTCGTAGAATGCATGTTTTAAAATAATAACTATGAAACACCTTTCTCGTTCTAATTTGAAACAAATATACTAAGAATATCTTCCCAGTTATCTTATTTCTTCAAAAGGATGACAAAGAAGTTTTGTACATATTTTATTATATAATAAGTGTATAAGACGATTTTTAAAATATAATATTATTCTTTTAATAAAATATTATACTAAAAATTCTCTTGTTTAAGTGAGAATTTAAAGAGATCAGAATATATCGACTGATCATTTTGCAAATTTATATGCTCCTTGTAAAACGTGCACACAGCGCACACACATGCATATACATATGTACTCTTTTTTAATATATTTGTCTAAAAAGTTTCGCAGATATTAAAGTAATAATAAAAAAGTTTTGTGTGTGGTATAGAAAACAAAATCATATTTTTGTGCATCAATTTTAAGTATAATTACAGAAGAGCAGTTTACTTAATAACAATGAAAACAACAATTTTTTTTTTGGAAGAAAATTTTTTTTTTTATTAATAAGCAAATTTTATTTTAATATAAGTAAGTCATAAGTCTTATTTAAAAGACTGAGTAAGTATTCAAGGTAAGATATTTGCTCAATAAGTAACATTTATTGAAGATACTCGCGCTTTTAAGAATATTTTTTTATGTATATAATCTTGTGTGTTCTTAATAATTCAAATTGAAAACATGTGTTCTACACCGGAAAGATAAAATATAATTATATTAAGAAAAGGAAGAGAATATAAATAAGTTTAGTTTTAAAAACTTATTTTACATTAGCAAACAATTTAATTATAGAAATCTACTTAAATCAAGCAGAATTTTTATTTATTTATTTATTTTTATTTTTTTACTTTTCGAATTTTACACCCTTCAATTCATTTAGCGCACAAAGGAGCCATTTTTTCCTATTATTTTTCCACCTCTAAATTAGACATGTTTTTTGAAATTGTATTTTGCTTATAAATTTGTTGTAGTAGATTCCGAAATTTCTACTGGATTTTAATCAGTTGATTTTAATGTTGTAATGTTTCACTTTTATGTATGATGCTTGGATCAGTGGCGTAACGTATACACCCGCAACTCCCGCATCGCGGGGTGGGGGAAGGATTCTAGGGGGCACAAAGCTTGACTGACGCCAAGTCCGTATTTAAACAATTTAAAAAATACTAAGGCCAAACCTGACTTTGCAGGGGGGCCCCTAATAATCTTAGTTACACCACTGGCTTGGATTCATTGTTTCAAATATTAATGGTCAGACTCAACTTGATTTTTCTGTTCTCTACTTCCTGTAATGTTTTAATAATTCATTTCATCCATTGTGGTATCAAAATACTCCTATATGTCCCCTTGATGATTGCTACTGAAATTTCTTATCTATTTTATTACTACACCCACGTTTATGGAATGTGTCAGATTTTTTAAATACTCAGATTTCTTAGAAAAAATGTGCTACAAAAGCAGAATTTGCTTTGATTGGGATTGGTTCCCTAGAACTACTTGATGTAATTGCATTGTTTCGTAGTAAGTTATTAGATTAAAATTTATGAATAACTTTTTTAACCATTAATAACACAAATTCTTTTTTAAAATTAAGTTTCACTATTATTTGACTGGTGTGAGGCAGTTAAACAAAAATTTACATTCGTATATCTGATTAATTTACATGTTTGTTATTCGAAGTCTATAGTGTTAGACATTTTAAAATTAGAATTTTTTCTCTTCACAAGAAAGCTTTAATCATTTGCTGCTCCTGAAAATTTCTGTAAATGGTCTGAAATTTGATATAAAAGAGTATATAGTACTTTCTTTACACTCTCTCGAATGAATTTTTCCTATTAAATTTATATAGACATGAAAAGGTATTATGGTCAAAATTCTGATGAAAGAACATATAATAAATTGTCGAAATGAAAACAACTTACATAGCTGCCATTTTTGAAGTTTAACAATATAAATTTTAAAAATGACATTATTAAGTCATTTGTACGCAATTTTTTTCTACCAAATATGTTGCTGCTTCTCATAATTTCCAGTAACTATTTTTAAGCTTTCTAGTTTTTATATAACAAATATTTATTCCCGTTTGCATATTGCAAGTGAGAAGTTATGAGGAGGAGGAATTAACAAAAATCATAAAAACAAAATCACAAAACTGTTTCAAATTGTTACAAGCTCTTTATAACATAAATAAAATGTAAATTTTTTGTCCTATATTTTTGAAATTATCTTTACATTTTTCTAGAAAAATTCATTTTTTACTGAACTGGCGGAGTCTTTTTAGAAAGAATTTAAGAATATATTGAAAAGAAGTGACTCAAATCGTATATATTTCCCACAATCACTCATAATGTTTTCATACGATAGGTATATGATATAATTCCTGATTTATTTTAAACACTTTTAAATACTTTTTAGCGTGTATGTAAATGGATTTGATTGTTTTCATGATACGCATAAAAAGATATTTTTGAAAAAAAAAAAAAAACCTCGATAGAATAAATTTTTTTTATTTAAACGCATTCTTTCTCTTATGATTTTTCATGATTTAGATTTTGAAATTTTGTTATGAACAAGAAATAAAATTGTACAAAACATTTATGAAATAATGTGTAAAATGCTTTAAAAAATACTACTCAGCATTATTGGTCATGTAGTTTTAATATTAACCAAAGAAGTGTGCTTTTAAAATAAAATTTCTATATTTCCTGTATTTCATTTACCAGTTTGCCGCAGCCATATAAACTATATTATATAGTTCTAATACAATATATTTCAAACTTAATTTTAAATTAAGCTCTTTTTAATTTGATTTTTTAAAATTTTTTACAAGCGATTTCATAATTTTTGTTTAATAGTACTTACAAAATATTGAGAAATATAATGCTTATGAAATTATCTAAAATAATAGAAGACAAAATTTGCAAAACGAACGGGCTAGTGCAAAAATGGAAAGGCGCAGACACACAAAATTTGGTTAATTAGTTTAAAATTTGGTTAGGTGCGTATATTTAGCAGTGTTTTTCTTGAAATTCGCTTTCAGTATTTTTTTTCCAAACATTTAACGCGGAAATTATTTTTGCTGAAAGAAACATTGTAATATTACGATTCAATTCTGAGAGATTCAATTCTTTTTTTGACTTTTATTTTAAGAGTGGAATACAGATCAATCAATTATTAACGAAATGAAATGAATACTTCGTTATACAGGGAAATGCGTTTAACACGAAAATTCTTAAGACGAAATATTGGTTAACACGAAATAATACAACGGTCGCGACTAACTGCTATGCATTTTTTTCTTCTCTTAACATGAAACGAAAATCGCTTGACAAGAAAAGACTTCTCTTTTGGGAATGAATAAAATACAGAAAACATCAGTCGGATTGGACTATCCTACTGTATCATCTGAAGAAATATTTCCCTTAGTGTTGCTATGGTAACAATTAACAATTAAAACGATTATATTAAACCAGTAGCACACGCAGGAATTTTTCAGGGGGTCGAGGTTCAAAGTTCACCATTCTTGTATCATGTTTTTTAATTTTGTCGATTTTCAGGAACAAAACACAGTAAAAACTAATTATTGAATAAATAATTAGCATTAATTAATAAAATTAATCATTAATAACAAATATTTAATTAAATTTTACGTATTATATACTTAGAATTATAACCAATCGAAAAAAACAGGGCTTTGGGGGTCCGACCCCAGGACCTCCCTTGTGTGTGCCACTGTATTAAACAATTGTAAAATTAGATCAGAAAGCTGCGTGCTGGTAATGTCTGCTATAAATAAGATAAGGTATATTAGTGTTTGGTTGTATCAACTAAAAGCAAAGAGTCTCCATGGTGTTTATATACAGTGGAATACGTTTAACACGAAAACGCTTAAGATGAAATATCGGTAAACACGAAATAAAACAAGATCCCGACAAAATATTAAGTATTTTCGTGCGTTATTTTTCTTAACACGAAAAGGTTTTCCTTCTGGGAATGAAAAAATACCAAAAACACCAGCCACGAAGGTTTATCGTCGGAATAATTCGCTGCAGTCGGTGGTAAAGTGTGTACAGCCCCAATTATGGCAGACAAAGACATTCTGGAGTTTGTTCAAAGCTCAAAAATATCATTGATGCAGCTTCCGACAACGAAAATGAAATGAATAATGCAACTCCTGTTCCCGCGTCATCCTAAATGAGGAACGTCATGAAGAGTATGCGTAGTTAATTAAACGCACATTCTAATGGTGGAACAATTTGTTGACAGTTTGATGCTAAAAAAAGACAATGCAAAGAAAAATATCAGATTAATTTCCAAAAACTCAATGTGTTTTGTTCTTCAAAAAACTTGAAAATCTTGTATTAAATTTATTTAAGTGCTTGTGAATGTTTTAGTTTGATTGATTTTTATGAAATACATGCATATATACATGTCTTTGTAAATAAAATGTACTCTAATAAACTTAATTTTGTCAAATATATGTTGTTTTTTTTTGTAATATCCTTTAACACGAAAAAATATAAAGGGATCAGTTCCGTGTTAACTGATTTTCACCGTAAATACTTCCTGCAGTAGTAAAATAAAGTTTCAGTTTTATCATGTACAAGTTTTTTCAAAAAGTCAATTTTATATGTATATAAAAATATATGTGCTCGCATTTATTCTACGAAGCAATTTCATAATTTACATAGCTTTTTTCAAAAATCCTTTTAAACTAACAACTGATTTGTAACAGTGAGTACGAACAGTCTATTATAAATCTTCCAAGTAGCACATAAGTAACCAAACTCTAACAAATCAATTCATATCGCACCCGATAACCTAACAAATCAAGGACTAACCAAAACCAATGTTAAGGTCATCCAACAACCTTCACAAACTGCTATTATTATGTAAGTAAATACAAGTTACACTTTCAGAAATCATCATGATCACATCATCACGGACATTGTGGTTAACCCGACGTGTGGTTCAAACGGAATAGCCAACCGCATCCTGTCAATGTATTGTTTCATGATCACCGTTCGTTTGATTCCGTTCTGATATTAAAGCTTCCGGATCGGGTCCGTTCAACCGTTCGTGGTCACTTATGTGGGTGACAGCGAGGCGATCAATTATAGGGATTTTGTGGTGCACAAAATGCGGATGTTGGTTTGGACACTACGTGCTTCTTAAAGAAGATATTATTCCTTGCAAAAGACAATGACGGGGAATGCGGATATTTAATACTTAAATATTCGAATGATATGGGTGCGTAAAGGATATAGGGATAATGACTTATCGAAAAAAGGAGTTCCCTTGGGATTTCCCTTGCATTCCTGCACTATGAGGAACGCATTATGTGCATGGTTGCTAAAGCTAAAATTTAATGTACCCGTCCGAAAACAGAATCTTTTT
>BMAV01009976.1:0-25256 GCA_019973955.1 Trichonephila inaurata madagascariensis
TCATGTTATTTTTCGTATCTATAATTTTTAAATTGGAACAGATTGCATAATGATATTTATTTAAAGATTTATTTCTTCCATCATCCATTTCTAAAAGTTTAATTGTCATTAGAAAAATAGTCTAGTCTATGTTGCTCTCTTATCATATCCGTCACAATTAGCATTCTCGCGAACGTTTGCGTGAGTCTGAGCAAACTAACCGACTTCTGCGCAAAACGCGTAATTGCAAATGTTGGTATTTTTTTACCTTTGCAGACCTAGCATATTCCCCAGGAGCTGGTATCACTTTTTAGTGTGGCACCGTATAATAGGCGATACCAATTGCAGCAAGTAATTTTGATGCCCAGTTTCCTCCTCAGAGGGAGCCATCTGAGCTCTGACGATGCAAAATTGAACTTAAGAATTTTGGCAGCCAAGCCGAATGGGCACTTCAAGGGATTTTTTACATGCCGAATAATCATACGAAATGGTCATTCATGACCGCTGTCGATTTTCTGCATCATGAAAATCCACCGAGATGGGTTGGGGTCGAACCCGCAATCTTTGTGATGCAGATGGCCAGCAACAAACCAACTACGCCACCTAGTCGGCATTTGCTGAATTGTAAGGAGAGTAAAACAAAGAGCACGACAATGAATACAAAAATGTAAAATGATTTTTTTAAATGAATTCTCATATTATAAATAGATTTAAACGAACTGTGTGTGTGTAATTGTAATCCTCACAAATTAGCATTTATTATTAATGTTAAATAATGAAAAAGAATGTAAAATTCCGATTAAGAATAATTGTGTTATTTTTAATATTTAAAACGAGAAGACTTCAAAATGTTTTAACCCGGAGCAGACGCGCATTCGATACTAATGGTAATAGTCGCGCGGGGTGACGGAGTCAACCCGAAGATTTTTTTTACAATTATTTTTATTGTACACAATAAAAATCACAATTCCAGTGAATAATTTAACGAAGAGAAAGTATACTTACCTACTTTCTACCTTTCTTCATTGATAATTTGAGAAAAATTCCAATAGAACCGAATTAAAATTTTTCTAAGGTACGCGACCTTAATAAAGGACACAAATCACAGAAACTTTTCACGAACGTTACAGGAATGATATCTACAAGCAAAACTGTCATACTTTGTTCAAATCTTTGTAGTTTGTATCCCGTGCGAACGCTCCCGGGTTAAAAGTTTAATCAATGTAAAACTATGAATGTTAAGTTCTAAAAATGAATTATATAAAACGTTTTTCACACACACACACATCATGCTTTACATGTTTCAGATTACTCATAAAAATAAATATTGGCCAAATAATCCTTCAAAGTGATTTCTATGCTTTTCGAAATGTCATAAGTCTTTCGTATAGGCGCATTACTTACAACTTCCCTGAAAGAAAAATAAAGACATAAAAAAGGAACGAACTAACGATACTAGTAAGTTCGAAGGTCAAACACAGATGAATTTTTTATCTGCCTAGAATGTTTCTCTGGGTCTGGGTTTTGTCTTTTCTCTGAAATAGTGGATTAGCAAATCAAATAAAATGTGATGTTTTTTTATTTATTTATAGGATCAGATAGAGCTAATGAATGTATCGAAATGAAAGCTTTCATGTTTGATGAAGTAATACTAATAAATTCTATCAGAGTAAATGTGTAATTTTTATTTTGTCAGAAAGTATTTTCTTACTTCATTACAGTAAATTAATTTTTTTAATCTTTTATTTTCGATATGCTCGAGGCCCCCCCCCCCAGGGGGCGCGCCCCACACTTTGAGAAACACTGCCTTAGTAAACAATAGAAAAACTATCGAACCTAACTCAATGTTCACCAAATAATTAAATTAATTTTCAAAACTGCAGTATAACAATTAAATAATTTTCTTATAGCTATTAATTGAATTCAGTTGAAACATAATTAAAAAAATTAAACATTTAACATCCTAAATAAAATTTATTTAATGAATCTATTAAATGAATTTAAATCTATTAAATGAATTAAAATGAAGTCAAATTATTAAAAATTTTTGAAAAAATGTTATGTCGTAATTTTTATCTCGTTATTTTCTTTTTCAGTAATTCTTCTGAGGGTATGTTACAAGACTAAAAGATTTTGATAACACTCTTAATTGTAATTATTCCTTTCTTTTCTGTAATTTTGTCTTCAGTTTCATGAAGATTCATTAAATTTTCGGTAGAATTTAATATGCTGCTGTTAGACTTTCAATCAAAAATTCCGGGAAACATATTTTATTTTTCTTCCCAGTATAAATTTGATATCTGATGTCTTATAATATGCCATTTTAATTTAACGCCACGTTAAAGAGTGGAACTTTTTACATTTTAATCAGTTATTTATTATTGTAGTACATTTCAATTACATTTTCAACAATTGTTATTCATTATTTGTACACTTAGAGTATATTACCTATTATATTCACACAAAAAAACGTAAAACGTCGTATGTTTAAAGATTTCTTCAGCTAGTTTAGTGTAGTATAAATGTCATTAAGTAATATTTAAATTAATCTGTTTTTTAAAGTCGAACTATGAAGTTATATGTGAGATATTGGTGAGGAACCTCGTAATTTTGAGCCATGTTTAAGTAACGATAACGACGTTTAAGATCGTAAACACGCATATCATATGATTATGTGGCATGTAAAAGTCACCTTGAGTATCAATTTGGCTCTAGCACTCTCGGTAAAATTAAATCACTACAGTATTTAGCATATTGCGAAAACTTGAATTAAAACTGCTTCTAGCGTCTGGATATGGTAGCAAGGGCCGCCATGAAATGACACTCACATTTGAGGACTTAACGTATTTGCAAAGCCTCAGTTTCTAAAATGCAGCAGCATTGAAGAAAAACATTTAAAATGGTATCCTTATCTCTAAATAGCCACAACACACCAACGAGAGGACTTTAAGCCAAGGCAGTTAGTTTAAGCGCGCATGGCGCGTTCACACGGCGCGTTTTCAGTGGTACCAGGGATTGAATTCACTACACGACGAATCACGAGTTCGAGATTATAACCACTCCACTACCGCGGCAATATGTTTAAATCAGAAATGTTAGTCAGAAACCATGCTAAGTCAAAATTATTATCGTCTGTCAATCTCTTTTTACTGCTAAAAATTAATTGGAAGTAAAAATTTTCCTTAATTTCATAATTCTCAAGTACTTTAAAAACTTTTATGTTACACATTTCTGTACGATTTTCTTTTTGAAAAAAAAGGAGGGGGGGGAGGGAATTATTAACATTTGATTCTTTTAACCACTCGATTTCTTTTACTATCAATCTAGCTACCTCGTGTCCATAATTCAAATGCATGAAAAAGGTATGCACATTAAAGAGTTTAAAAATTGCATGAACATTTCGGAGGTAACTTCAAGAAACCATTTCTACTTGATGATAATCCGTCATTGTACGTTTTAACCAATGTTCTGTACTTTCTGTATTTATTTATCTTTATTGCTGATATTTAATTGATTTCATTTTAATTTACGACGCGCACTCTGAAGCAACTCGAGGGCTGTTGCGATGGACAACACAATTTTGAACCATGGTCAAGTGATGAGGACGGCATTTGAGCTGGAATTACTTCTCCATAATTCCACACCACACCAAAGGAAATATATTGAGCCTCGAAAAATTTAACGTGCACTTGGATCCAAAACTGTTTGTCTTCAGTGGTACTGTGTTTCACATCCACAACTCAGGTGCCGCAGCCATGCTCAGTTTAATTTTTCAACAATAAGAGCGAGCTTATGGTTATATTCTACAATAGGCAATACATGTAAATACCTATCACATGTAAAAGAATCACATTACTTAGATTTAATCATTTTTTTATTACTGATTTTTTCCGCTTGGTTTTTTGTTTCCTTAATAGAAAGGTAGAGTTTATAAGAAAGAAAATTGTAGACAATCATATACTTTTTTAAAGATTCTTTTTACAAGTTACAACTGTTTTTATCAAAAATATTCTTTTCATTATCACTTCGAACACCTGAGAGTAATAAAATTAGTGAAACCAAAGCTTTGCACCGATTCAAATGTCTATAAGGCATTGGAGATTTTTCTTTGAAATGCAGATAATAATCAGGTTGTACTGAAGTTTTAATTCAACTGTATGTATTTCGTTTACAGTGATAAAATATTCTAAAATTTCCGCTGAGAAATAAATGTTTCAGAAGTATTACTAATACAGCAGCTGTGGAGTAAATAAAGCGAATTGTTTATATATATATATATATATATATATATATAAATAAAGATTTTACTTCAGCAAATAATTTTTTAGAAATACAGAACACTTATTTAATGTGTAAGAAAGTTTATCAAGAAAAAAAAATTAGCGTCTCTTTTTGGTTAGATGACTTAGAAATTCTCATTTCATATTAACATGATTTCTATTACACATTTTTAATTCTTTAACAAACGTTGATTTTACTGTCGAATTTTGAAAAATATAACAGAATTTTTATGATATTCTTCGTTGATATGAAATCTATGAAACGAATTTTTCTGATAAATAGACCGAAGTAATAAATTTCATTTAGCATAATTTTTTTTCCTTTGTATTTTTAATGTTGGAAAGACCCAAGCAGATAATAAGCATATTCTTTCGGAATACTTCGTAATTTATTTTAGAACTTTTTAGTAAACTGAGCAGATTTTCTTCTAAAAGAAAGCAGCGCACATATGAATCTAAAGCAGCACATATCCAAAAAGCCCACAAATTATATCAATTCGATACAAATTCATCAGATGGAACGCACAGTCGCTGCCAAATGTTCGACACCAACGAAGTTTACTTTCAGCGTTCTCAAATAGGCTGAAAAAAACCATGTAAGGATTTACAAAATTTTCTCGCCCACTAATCACTCTAGAATCTTCTGAATTGTTACTAGAACATATACTTTGTTGCCAAATTTGGCAGTCACGTCCCTTCTACTCGATATTTTTTAGAGTATAATCTCTTAACTTGAAAACATTTTTTTTCGATTACTGTAGCTTTTCAAAAGAGAAGCGATTAAACACATGTAATTTCGTAGATATATTGCAAACCCAGAACTGTAAAGAAATTGAAGTGACAAATGAGAACACTACAAAAATAAAAAAAAAAAAGTATACTACAATCCAACGCATTATGTATAGATAGATTTTGCCATTAATTTAACCTCAATAAATCAAGTATTATGTCCTAAAATCTCTACTGAAGAACTATAATATTTCATAAAATCTCTACAGAAGTTCTATAATTTCAAAATCTTATAAATGATACGTTAGAATAAAAAAAAAAATGTATATATTGGATTACTAGTACTGTACCTTCTTACGTGAAATTCAATATCCGTGCTGGGGAAAAATATATAGAATAAAAGCTTCAGATTTTCAAGAAATAAAAAAAAAGTTACTTTCAATGTTCTGAAATAGTTTTTGGTGTCACAGTATTGCACAGATTGCCGTAATAAATTTCCGTTCCAATGAAATTGATCTAATATATAAATTGAAGAGATAAATCATCGAATGAAACGGAGTTCTGAAGAAAGAAAATAATCTTTGATGTACAAAATGATTGAAAGTAATATATTTTTTATAAAGAATAATTGAAGTGATGATAGAAAATGCACTGACGATTTTTTTACTAATCTCTTCGAAAATGATAAAAATTATTAAGAAATTGATTTTTCACAAGGTAACAAAATGAATCCTGTACAACCGGAAAAAAAATAACCTGTTAGAATTGTAGAAGTACGCATTGTGAAAAGGAAATGTATTAATTTTTATTGCATATTATTTTTTTAAAAAAAATATTTTTCGAAACATTCAATTTAATTCAGATGTTATTTATTTATTTTTTTATTTTTATTAAAGAATTGTGCCCCAAATGTCTTTCAAATTTGTGTTAATTCACCAAGTTCTAGTATGTTTAATGAAATAAAATATATCCATTTTTCCAAACTGTAATTTTCAACACGCAATGAAATCTATATAAAATAATATCTTCATTATTTAAGTTTCCGGTATTATGCGATAATTTTTTTCTCGTGATTTTTAAAATCTGTATAAATTAAGATGGCATTTGGATGTAAACGTGCATGTTAAAATACAAACCAAGATAAAACAGAATGTGCATCAAATAAGTGCGAAATTCATCCCGTTCTTACACTCAGATAAGAGATGCAAATAATTAGCAATCTCAACGTCCTGGACTGTAAGAGAAGGTTGTGATGCTGCTGAAAGCGTCGTCCGAAATGAGTCTGAAGCGGACTAGATACGTAAGATTTATGACAGAAGAACATGCTAATCACTCCATACACTGTATTATTTAAACTTTAAAAAAGTTCGCCATAAGACGAATTGCATGATTTCTGGCCTTATCCTGCAATAAAAGAAATGAATCATCAACAGTTGCAGCTTCAGGTACAACATGGGGTCTTAGAATCTCGTTTGCATACATTTGAGCCGTCAAATCGTCATTCTGTATGATATGCAGAACTATACGTCTGCCTATGCTGATACCAAACCATCTAGTGTGTACTGTGATCTTTCCTGAACGAATGTTAGGTTATTTCAAGTGTCCCTTTCTTACCATATCAAAACACGTCTGGCATCACACAATTTAAACTGAATCCGCACTCGTCCATAAACAACACTTGACTCCCATCACTTAGCATCTGATCTCGATGTTCAGCAGTCCACTTTCTTTGGGTCGCACGGTGAGTTTAGTAACGTTTTTGAGTATCAGATAGGAAGAATTTTATAGATAGCAGCACAGCCTAAAAATACTTGTTGATTACACGTTCATTCCATCGAGAGTCCAAGACTTTCTGAACAAATCATGACTAGTGATTCAAAACGGCTACGGCGCACGCGTCAACTAGACCCCCAACTTAACAAGAAATTGCCTGGAACGTCAACGGAAAAACGTTCCAATGTCACTCAAACCTGTTGGAGATGTATAACAATTGCAGATTTTGGCTCGAAAAACAACATTCTCCTCAGTTCAGAAAGTCAAAAAGAAAAAACACAACTTTCTCCTCTCGTAAAGGGATATGCAGCGGTTCTTCCTTCTGCAAGTCGCACAGAACAAAGGAAGAGGATAAAAACCCTTAATTACTTGCCTGAACAGGGATTCCTTTCGTCTCAGTCGTCTGAGGCATGCATGGCGTAGCTGGGAACTGGTTGGTCGGTGTATAAAATAAAAACTCTTGCCAAGGCAACAGATTGTCGCTGAAATACCTTTCAATAACTGGGTCAGGACCATTCTAATTTTGCTAATGTTTACAGGGAATGCATTCCATGACCACACAGAGCATCAAGAATATAGCAGTAGACCGACACCGAAAGCAGAATGATAGTCCAAATAGCGCTTATATCTCTTGATGCATTCTTATTAACGAGACCAAAATATGACCTGGACATCTATATGTGACTTCAATGACCATAGACATGTTACTTAAAAACGAGAGATGATGTCAAGTAGGCCATTATGGCAATTGTTCTAACCCTTGCACACTACCAGTCACAGTGGAAGTAACACCCGGTTCATTCAACCCGAAATATTAAGTATTGAAGTAGAATTGTCGTCAGAGATGAATTCAACATTGAAAAAACCACCACATAGTCCAACAACCAAAAATTATAGCAGAAAGTGCCGTTTCATTTGATATCCAGAATTTTTTGTTTGTCATCGAAGACACCTTTACCTCAGAGTCATTGGTGGTCAATGAGATTCAATTACTGTCATACTTTCATAAACTTAAGGCTTACATTTCACAACAGAAAAATGTCGGTCATAAATGGCACCTGTTCGGCGTGATCATCAGATCTCTCTCCAAAATACAGGACACTTATCATCCCTGTATTGAGCCGATTTAACTCACCAATTGAAATTTGTATGGTGTGTGATGACCATCAGGATTCAATGCCTAATCGGATATAACAGTTTACTTCGGGAACAGATGTGAGCCAATGCATTATTGACATTTATTCTTTGTAACTTTATTTTAAGAGTAAGGCATTCAATACCTATGATACTAAAAATATTTCATTTTCATTACATATGCTTCACATCTATCGATTTCTGTCCCATTCGATTATATTTCTTCTTGGTATGTCGTTTCGTTATTTTATAAATTTTATTTCCTAGCAACAGAGCGAAGAACATCTAAGTTTCTGTTTCTAAGATACGGAAATAGATTTTTAGTATTTTCTGTTAGCAATACTTGAACACTGAATGCACGTGTATCCTAGAACTGGTATTAAAAGAATTGCTGGTTTAATGGGGGAAAAAGTATTGATAGTTGAGTGTTATTATTGCCATTTCATGCATATTATTTCTTTGATAAATTGATGAGAATCGCATTAAAGAGTTGTTAAAAAGTGTCACTATCAATAATAGTCCCAATTTTTATCGCAGATGTACAAAAGAAGTATAAAAATTATTCAGATGACGAACTAAAATGTTATGTAATAAATTGATTATAATTACCATGTTTAATTAACTTCTAAAATAAACTTTTCCCCATTGAGATACCCATATCAACTTCACTAATCTTCACTGCTAAAAAAAATAAGGAAGCACATAGATTTAACAAGATTACGTACATATTTCTACCGATAAACTAAGATTAAGCAAAACATCCATACTTTAAAGTGTAGCAGAACACAGAAGAAGAAAACTTCATATGCAAATTTACGTTCATGACATCAAAAAACCAGAAGAAGGATATAAAAGCAGAAATAGTGATTCCGTAGAAGCTGTTGTTTTTTGTCATCTCTGAGGTGAAATTCAATCTTTTGGCTGTTGTTTTGAGAAAAAGTGACTGAAAAATGTCACAACAAAGTGATCTATCGAAATCCATGGCAAGACGTATTATCAAGAGACTGGGATCCGGCTAAACACAAAGAACTGTAGAGGATGCTGTTGGAGTGGCAATCAGTTCCCATTGTAGGTCTGTGGAATCGATTCCAAGAAACACATAGATAATGTTCAACGTCTCGGCCAGGATAAGGTCGTCATATGCTACCACAGCAAATAATGATCAATATACCCTATTGAAAGCTTATCAAGAAAGAAAAGTCAATGGGACGCTGATTCAATGACATTTTCTTTTGACATCAGAACAAAGGGCCTCCAGCCAAAGAATACGAAATGGGCTTTAGAAGGGTGGACTGTATGCACATAGGCCAATAATGTGTATTCCGTTGACAACAAGACACTTTGGGGCTCGAAGAAAGGGGAACTACCGAACATTGAGATTAGATGCAAAAGGATTGGAGTCAAGTACTGCTTACGAACGAACCTCGATTCAGTTTAAAGTGTGACACCAGACGTGTTTTGGTATGGCAAGAAAGGGGCTCTCGAAATAACTCTATATTCGTTCCAGAAAGAACCCTTTTCATACGAGATGGTATCTGCTGAAAACTTCATAGGTGAACGCAATGATCTGCGCATATCATGCAGAAGGGCAATTTGACGGCTCAAATATATGCTGATCCCCATATACTGATCCTGAGACCCCATGTCGTAATCTACGTTGCAACCTTTGGGGATTTCTTTCTTTTAACGCAGGATAATGCAAGACCTTATACGACCTTTCTTGTGGAGAAAGGTAATATAAAGCCTTGAAGTTTGTTGAAGCTGAAACAATACAACGAATGGAATGGCCAGTATGCTCTTGAACTATATCCGACCACGCACTCCTTTTATTTCCCAAGGCGTTGAGATCACACATCGTCAAGTGTGGAACACTATTCCCTAAAGTCTTATCGATAACATCATCCCATCCATAATAAATAGGAGTATGGAAGTAGTAGCAGTTTTTGACGGACTTTACACCATATTAAAGATCCTCACGTATCATTTCGAAACCATCAGTTTTTTGCCATTTTCAGGAAACCAAATTTTTGCCCTGAAGCATCATTTCATGTTTGGTATTTCAAAGAATTTAAGTTCCCATACAATTGATTTTGCTTGTATTTTCTGCACTGTGTTTATTACACCTGTATTTTCCATTTTATGCCTATGCATGGTTATCTATCAACGGCTTTTTCAATTTTTTAGGTTGCTCCCCTAATTTGTTTTGAGCAGCGTAATTATATATATATACTTTTTTTATCTTAAAATTTGACAAAAATTCAAATATGGGAAAATTATAACAAAATGTTTTTGCGTTACAGGATGGTGGCGATTATGAAACGAATCATTTAATGTTAAATGATCATATCAGACTTTTGAAAATAATATAAGTTTTCTAATTAACTATTTTTAAAGATATTCACATCGATAAGTAAATTCTTTCCAGTGATAAATGCTAAAACTTCTTACGTCTCGATCTCTCATATCATGAATCCCTTTATCTAAAAATTTCATGCACAATTCTTTTTAATTTATAAAATTTCTATTTTGAAAAACTTTTGGATAAAAGTATGGAGTCTTAAGAACCGTACGGTAGTATACAAATCTTGGTTATAAAGAAGAACATTATACTATGTTAAGAAATGGGAAAATCCTTAACAATTGTCTAACCAACGTAATCTAGTATTGAATTAGAAATACTAGACATCTAAAGAATATAAGTTCTTTTAGTTTGAAACATTCTTTATAACATGTTACATGAGTAATAAATAATCTTTTGAAAAGTTTATTTAGTCAGTTGAATTAAAATATTCATATAAATCTGTTTTACGAATAGTATTATAAGAATTTTTTTTTTTTTGGCAGAAGGGAAGAAAGAATTTAATCCTGGTTATATGTTTTTCATTATTTCCATCTTAAAAGGTATACAGCTACCCTAAAATCATGATTTTTTTAAAAAATAGACAATTTTTTCATGATTTTATTTTATAGGCCACCTTATTAGCTTCATAAAAATACCGAGGTTTTTACTTTTCATTCACTAGAACAAAAACTACAGGTGTCTTAGTAAAAGCAGATACCATAACTTTTTATATAAGATGTCAAACATAAAAATGCGTTTCACTCGAAATGTTTTTTCCAAAAAACTCAAACGGGAACAGCGTTTGCTCAAAAAGTTTTGAAAATAATTTGTGCTGACATTTTGTGTCTATGTTCTATATAACAGTAGAAGTATTTTAACCTTCAGAATTATCAATCACTGTTTTATTACAAAATTTACAATTCTTTATGATATAATCACTGTTTTTTTAAAGCAATTTCATATAACAACTAAGATAAAGTGCTCTAGTTTTTGTAAAAATTACAATATCTCTTACACTGAAGGTCTCTTTAAAAAGGAATAACAAAGTAATGCATCAAAATTAAAAAAATTGAGAATTTGTTCTTTTACTATTTGTACAGAGCGGGCCCAATTTATGCAATATTTGGTTAATTTTTTACCCATTTTTTCTCATTTCAGTAGTTATAATTTATTTTTAAATTCTTAATTTTAGTCTTTTTTGTCCTAAAATGAACTAAATAAATCTGAAAACCACAAAAAAATCTCCATATACCCATTATTTAAAAAACAAAGTTGTCGCAAGTAGTCGGGCACCTTATTACAAAACATTTATTTCTATATATCATTATGTATAATCAAAGCTTTCCAAACATTTTACATTTTTAGTAGTCTAGAGAGTAAATACGTTTAGATACATTTTATAAAAGACATTTTTTATTACTACTTAAGCTCTATGATGTATGTTTACAGAAATAAAAAAAATTTACAGAGTAACGTCGGAAAATATTCCGTTTAGAAGATTCCAAGAAGTGTATTTTTTCCCGAATGAAAGCAACGATTTTCTTGTTGGATGTTATCAAAAACATATATCGTGTCCGTGTTATTGAAAATATTGAATTTAACAAATCTTGTTTACAGTCTTGCGCCAGGACAATTTTTAGAGAATCTTATATGATGATGTTTGTGTGTGTGTGTGTTGTTAATCAATATTATCTTTTTCATATTTATCTTTAATTCGTTCTTCACAAAATTCAATCCTAAGTTATATAACTTAAGGTATCCGACTACCCTAAAATCATGATTTTTTAAAAAAAATAATTTTTTTTATGTATTCATTTTATAGGTCATCTTATTAGCTGTATATATACACCAAGTATTTTATTTTCCATTTACTAGAACAAAAACTACATGTGTTTTAGTCAAAGCAGAAGCCATAAATGTTAAACTTTAAAATGTGTTTTAATCGAAATCCATTTTTTTTTAAAAGTTCAAACGGGAAGACAGCAATTGCTCAAAAGGTTTTTAAATTAATCTACTGAAATTTTGTGCATGTTCTGTAAAACAGTAGAAGTGTTTTAACCTTCAAATTTATCAATTTCACTGTTTTATTATAAAATGTACAGTTCTTTATGAGAATATAATCACTTTTTTTAAGCAATTTCTTATAATAACTAAAATAAAGTGCTCTAGTTTTTGTAAAAATTAAAATATCTCTTATCCATAAGGTCATTTCAAAAAGGAATAGCAAAGTAATACATCAAAATTGAAAAACTGAGAATTTGTTCATCTATTATTTGTACAAAGCGGGACCAGTTTATGTAATTTTTTAGTAAATGTTTATCAGTTTTTTCCTATTTTAGTAGTAATATTTTCTCTTTTTCTCTTCTTAATTTTAGCATTTTTTTCTTAAAATGGGCTAAATAAATAAAAAAAAACCACAAAAATTTCCATATCTCCATTTTTTTTTTTTTAAAAAAAAGTCGTCGCAAGTAATGGGATAATTTAGGTCAGTTTGATTCGGAGTATTTCAGTGAGATTAGTAAGCGAGAGTGGTCAAAGTTCCAAACTCGGGGCATGGCTTGTTTCTGCTAAGACGTGGATTTCAATCTTGGTGTCTTTGAAGACCTGTCAGGTACGGGGCTGATGTACTTTAAATATACCGATGCTAACAGATTTCATGTTGCCATGAGATGATTTTTATAAAGTGGTGTGCCGACTCATATGTCCTCTCGTTTTTTGACCTTGTTGTTTAAAATTACAAAGTTTGTTGCCAGTAGCAAGCTTTCAATGAAACGCTACTAAAAAATCAAACAACTGGGGTATTTCAAAATAATTTTAGTAGTAAAACTGTTTATCAATTTCAAAAATCAAAATTTATATTTCTTAAGAATATAAATCTTGAACACTTTTTAAAATCTATTTATATGTAGGACAGCGTTTTTCTAAAACTGTGGGGTGCGCCCTCCTAGGGGGCGTGATAACCTTACATAGGGGGCTCGTGTATATGGAAAAATCGAAAGCAAAAGATTAATTAAAAAAAATTATTAATGTACTAAAATCAGTCAAAACAAAATACATTCTGACATAATAAAAAAAGTAAAATACATATTTACATTTATGTAATATACTTATGAATGTATCAGTATTGCACAATGTATTTCATATTTAATTTTTAACTGTACTAAGTTAAGAACAAGTTTAACTATTACCAATGACCCTGTGAGCATGTCATAAAATTATGTATAGAATTTAATACTTGTCTTGATAGTTTGCATGGTTTATAATTAAAGTCGTACTGTAGTTTTAGCGACGAAGTACATTATTTTTGAATTCCATACATTGTTATTGTATGGAAGGGGGGGGTGCGATGAAAATTATGATTGAGAATTGGGTAGCAAGTATAGAAAGTTTGAGAAACACTGATATAGGAGAAATATGATTCTAATATTAATTCACTCCTCATGAGATCTCCTGAACTATTAGATCTACACACAAAGTTAAAATTTGACTAGTGTGTGTCTTTTGTTGAATAGAGATCTACAACATTGCTTCTCCTCAAACTTTCAATATTCGCGACCCAATATTCTCAATCATCATTTTCATCGCCCTCTCCTCATACAATAACATGATTTGAATTCAATAATACTATACTTTGACACTAAAGCTACAATACGACTTTAACCTCTTACATGCCACCGACGTATATAAGCGTCTCTCTCAGTCAAAACATTAATTTCCTAGGCGTATATATACGTCTTTCCGAAGTACGATGTTTTCTGTGCACTGCTATCCATAAAATTATTCTGAAGGCTATGGAATGCAGTAAAAGGACCATGACAGTGTTTGCGAAGGATTTTCTTAATTCAAAGGATTGGTTTATTTATTCCTTTTCACCTCCCCCTCTTGGAGTGGTGTGGTAGTTGGGAGAGGGGGGTGCCAGCTCAGGTGTCGTCCACGTCACTTGACCATGGTTCAGAATTACGTGGTCCGTCGCCAAAAGGCCTCGTGTAGCTGAACAGTGTCACGTTAATATTCAATCAATCACTCAATTAACCTCCCCCTCCCCCCAAAAATCGAAATACGCACGTCTACGTAGAAAATGGTGGTATTGGAAAGCGAATCGTATAACATTTACTAATGGATACTAGAATTATCCTACCTTAATCTCTTGGTTAATAACAATCCTCTCGGATTCTAAATATCTTTTCTTGATCTCGCGTGGAATAGTATCCACCTTGACTTGATCGTTCTGCTACGGATAGCTTCGCACTAGAATAACGGCTTACTTTTCTGACTTCAGTTTACACGCTTAAAGTCAGACTAGCATAATCACTCCCCAATAGGTCATTCGCTTACGTTAAACTTCTGCTATTTAAAAGGTTTCTAATTTGCATGTTCACGTTTCGCTTCTGGATTTGGTTGGAAAGAATTTGCCCCAAAGAACCCAAGAGGAGCTTTTAGTCGAAAACGTGATGAGCCCGTCACAGTATGCATTCTCAACTTCAAAGTAAAAATAGAGAAATATTTTTACAATCCATGCAGGGGGAAAACTTTTCTCAGAAAATCATGATAACATGTTAGGATAAAATCAGATTTTATGAAAGAAAAGCATCAATGTGCTTTTTCTGAAATTGCACTGTTGTGCTAAGCTTAAACTGCAATAATATTTTTTATTCTGCAAATCTATAAGAAATTCTGTGGAAAATAAAAAATTCAAAATGCAGGGACAGTATTTCACGTTTAAAAAATTAAGATACGAAACCAGTTAGTAATAAATAGAACATATTCACTACAAAATGAAAAATAGGCTGCAAATTATTGATGTGTAATAAGAACAAAGACATTTTCTGGTGTAAGAGATATGAACTTCCTACTCTTCAATTGTTAATTATTACCGTCTCTCTACATTCAAAACCAAATTATTCAACAGTTTTTGAGGTAGGAGCTCACTATCCTCAATAAATATCCACATCAAATATTAGATATTCTCCTACTTATATAATCATGGCGAAAGGCGTTACCTCTCAGCATCCCGCACATGTTCTATAGTACTTAATTTAGATTAAAATATTGCTGACTGATCCATATTCCCTTTCTAGAAACTCCTAAACAAAAAATAAATAAATAAATAATGGGGTTTTGTAGTATCATTAATAAAAAAAAATGTCCGTACTAACGACACACAGAAAAAGTTACAAGAGGAAAATATATTTTGCTGATAATAGAGATCTCTGTTAATTGTACTTCCATCAAAATTTAGAATTCATTCCAACTGTTTTTCAATATCTCACTGGTCGAGAGTGTCAGCATGCTTGCCAGTTTTTAAAAAAAAACTCTGTTGTAGTGTCTGAGACTACTGTTGGTGGGGGATAATGGAATGTTGGCACGGTTACAAAGGGGTTACTGTGTTTTGTGGGTTGATTGATTGATTGAATATTAACGTCGCACTGTTCAGCTACACGAGGGCTTTTGGCGACGGACCACGTCATTTTGAACCATGGTCAAGTGACGTGGACGACACCTGAGCTGGCACTCCCCTCTCCTAACTACCCCACCACACCAACGGGAGGACGTTTCAGCTCTTGACAGATTTAACGTGCATCGCTGCCCTACACGGTGGGCATTTGGTGGTACTGGGCTCGATATCGTGACAAGGCAAGCCACGGTCCGATACCTATACCACTCGGCTATCGCAGCCTTGTGTTTTGTGGGAGAAAGGTGGTTGACCCTTGAGTATGGCGATGAGGTATGGGAAAGTTCCTTGTTTTGGAAGAGCAAAGCGATGAACTCTACACTGAGAGTGAAGGAAAGCGGAATAATTGGATCGAGTGTGGTTTTGCTATACCAAGAATAGAGTTTCTTGGGAGTGTTTTAGCACGAAGGACTGTCTTTGTTTCTGTGGAGTGAGAGACGAGATAATTGTGTTGGCTGTTGAGAAATAGTTGATTATATGAAGAAGATTATAAAACAATTGCGAGGCATTACATCTATATTATTGCATACAATGCTTCCCAAATTATTTTATTCGCATAGTTTAAGTAATAACTAACGTACAATCGAATATTTATATATATATATATATATATATATATATATATTTAGTGTCACTTATATTAGAATACACGTATAAAATTGTTTTAAGAATATTATTGAATTAAAAAATTATTTAAATACACTATTTTTTGGTAAAAATGGAACACAGAGTGACATATTTTCTAAACATTCTCCTTTTATGAAAAATGCTTCTATGATAAAAATATGTTGCTTATATATGTATCGACAATTTCTGTATAGAGACTGAAATAGAATTTTTTGAAAAATTCACATTTTTTTCAGAGCTACGATCCCTTGAAATAATAATCAGTGTTTTTTTTACTAATATTTTTCTACTCTGATGTTTCAAAATAGGGATAAATTCACTTATAAGTTATATATTCCAAAAATCCTAGTCCAGGCTCTTCACAGAGATCTGAGCTATGTATAGGCAAAATATTATTCTTAAAGAAGGAGAATTTTTTGAAAATATTTAATTATATGTTCATTTTTCACCATAGTATTGTATTTAAATAATTTGTATTGTAATAATATTCTTAAAAGAATTTTATACATGTATACTAATCTAAGTGATACTAAATATTAAAAAAAATATTCGTTTGTATGCTTTTTCAAAATCACGGTCACGAACGTAGTCGGATACCTTAATAAAATATTTGTAGAAATAATCTCTTGTAGAAAGTTATCAGGATTAATTTATGAAGGCCTACTTTGAGTTTAATTATTAATTACTTAATTATTAAGTAATTAATAGAGTAAGAGGTAATTCTATTTAAGTAATTCCAAGGTATAGAACAATCGAGTCATACCAAAAATGATCTGCACCCCCACTCAATGAAATGCGAAAAACCTTTGTTTGGTTATCACTGCTATCACAAAGAGAGAAGATTGGCTGGTTAGACAAGGACCATATATTCTACCAAGTTGTATCGATTCTTGTTAGTTTTAGGAAAGACGTGTATGAGTAATATTGCTAAATCATGCCAAGGTAAAAAGAAAGGCATGGGATGGGGTGTTATTGAAAGGTTAACTAAAGACATCACTGAGACATTCAGAGGACCGACTACTCTTTCCAAGGACACATTGGATTTATCAGCTTATTTTTTTGTAGTGCTTTACAAAGGGTAAAGTCCAGATAGGTTAAGAAAAGGGTATGAGAATATAAGTTGTCAATCATTACAATTTTGCAATCAATAAATAATGAGGTTATTATTTTCTCTCCTTTTTGTGCAAAATACCCTATTTCTATCAATAAATGATTATAATTCTGGAAAATCACAACTTGCTAAACGAAAAAACAATAATCATTAATGATTGGTAGGTAAATACAAGGTTTTTAAAAATAGCTTTGATAAAAAATTCACGTAAGTATTCATCAAGATGAACAATATTTACTATGGAACCTAACATCATACTTCACTATGAATAGCAAGAAAGTAAACTAAGATGTCAACATTGAAACGCCAGTAGTGAAAATCAGAGAAATAATGAAATTATTAGTTGCAGGATCCCATTTACAAGGTCGTATTAAACCCCGTAATAAAATTCGTTGTCGCTGTAGGCTGGATAAATGTGAAGTCAGGATATTTGAAAGGGTCATCACTATCATTCATTTGACACTCCTGTGGTTTATATAATGTATGATTATTTTCATCTTAACGTACGCTCGTCAGCTACTTAGAGTAGAAAGCAACCATAGATACCACAATAAATATTGCTTGTCTTGATAGGTACAATAATCCCTCGTTTCAACACCCATTTTGAACACCATATATAAACAAACTAAATTGGACTAAATTCAAGAACAAGCACGATCCTCGTGTATTGGATGGTTTATTGTTGTGCGCGTTTCCTAGAAAACATTCAAAACATGTTGATTCTTCCGAATGTTGAAACTGTTAGATGTCATTTATAAAGAAAATCAATACCATTAAAATTTACAGAGATATGGAAAATTTTATACGATAACACAAATCGAGATTTCTGTATATGCAAAAATAAAGCTAAGACTTTTATTTCAAATTATGTTAGATATATTCTGTCTCACAAAATTTAAGCCCTTGGTCCAAAAGAATATTAATACTTTTATATATTTAAGAAATATATATATATATATATATATATATATAGATAGATAGATTGGAATAATTGAATTAAGTACAAAGATTCTACTTTCTCCAAGAAGCCTGTTCAGTCAATATTTATTTTCCAATATTGGCCATCGGATTTAACTATTGAGCATCGTAGTTTTGAAATGCAAAGAGATGACGAAAATATATTTATCACCATCTTTCTAATATTCCATAAGCTCTTAACAGGAATTATGATGCTTTTTTAATATAACGTGAGGCAATTTTTGGTATTCTAGTATCCATTCCATCGAGGGGAAAGTGGTGGTGGTAGCTGAGTGGTCATGGACGTAAACTCATGGCTTGCGAGTCATGAGTTCGAGTCTGGGTGCTACTGAAGACCCACCGTGTAGAGGAACTGATGCACGTTTAAAGGGGTCACAGTACGATTCAAATGACAAGAATTGGATAAGAAATCCATTTTAATATTTTTAGCCTCAATTATTTTTTATACATTTTTTCTAAAATCTCACAAAAATTGAAAGCTCTTAGTTTAAGAAACAGGAGAGTTATAATAGCTTCATTTGTTTTTATTCGCATTCCTGAGGCAAATAAAAACTTTAAACCGATTTATCTCAGAGGGATAAAATAACTAGTTTGTCTTCATTTAAAATGCTAATGCTGTTTTTCTATTGTGACAAATTCTTTAATATTTATTTTAACTTTTAATAATAATGCATGTAACAAATGCTGGTATGCTGTTTTGAATAAAAGCAATATTTTACTTCAAAAATAATTAGAGTTAATGTATTTTTTAAGGAGTTTTCAATAGGCATACAGAAACAAAATGTATTCTTCGAATATCAATCATCCTAGCAGAAAACCCATAACAATTTCTATTATACATAGTTTTGGGTACTTGTTAATTAAATTTCATGTATGTAAGCCAATCATTGTAAGAAAAGTAGCATTTTAAAATTAGTTCATAAACTTAAAAAAAATTTATTAAAAAATAAAATGGTTAGTTTTTGGTGATATTTTAAGCCCCCAAACTGCTTTACATACTACATATACGTACGAGGCAAACAAAATGATTTTCAAAATCATTAACCCGTTCAGGACCATGATCATATATACGTGATCACGCGTTTCTTGCTTGAAGGTCCACGGTATCATATATATGATTGTGCCTTCCTTTCTCTGGGGCCCATGATCACACCGGTGTGATCAGAGTTTGGAACGTTTTGAATCAATTTTTACAAGGCACTATTTGGCGGTTAATGTCCATTTATTTTTCGAATAATGTTTAACAAAACTTGGAACTTCAATATGTGCTTTCGGCTCCGAGTTTTTTTTTCAGTTAGACTCGGGATATTTATAAATATAAGCAACTGCACATGTTTAGATTTTTTGAGAGAATCGGGCATTTAAGGGTTTGTGATTTGTTGCGCTCTGGGATTTCTGTTTATATTTTTACTAAGTTGGAAAAATAAGGCAATTTTGTGTTAGTGTATTGGGCATCAGACATTCGTAATAATAGTTTCTGTATTTATTTCATTTGTGGTTCCTATTTACATCAATAATTTTAATAGTCAAAATACGTTTAAAAAGCAGATCTTTATAGAACAAACTGGAGGACTCATTTTTAATTGAGTAAGAACAAATGATTCTTTTACATTACTGTCGCATTTAGATTTACAAAAACCATAAGAACAGAAAGCATAACACTAAAGTAATACTAAGAAAGCAAAAAGCATTTTAAGGATTAATTAAAAATGAAAAAAACGACACATTAGCGGTTATTTAAAAGATTTGCATCAGTTATATAGAACTTTATCCAGTTTATATGAGAATAAATTTATATTGTTTGATATTTGCCTGATAGTATTTTGTAAGTTTTGTGTCTATTTTTATTTAATCATCATGGCGAAAAGAGTGAAAAGAGTATTTTTTGATTAAAATGAAAACATTTTCTTTAAAACTCGCAATTTTTTTTTTAAATACAGCGAAAATGTTTCTACTGTATATTCAGATATTATCAACTAACGTAAACTAGAAATTTTAGCGTATTGATTGCATTTAAGATTTTACATAAATTTTTAAATGAAATTAGGCTTAGCAGGGAAATTTTCCCTGTTCCGTGCGTGTGCATACTCTCGGTGAGTGAGTGAACATTAACGTCGCACTATTCAGCTACACGAGGGCTTTTGGCGGCGAACCTCGTATTTTCGAGCCATGGTCAAGTGACGAGGACGACACCTGAGCTGGCACCCCCTCTCCTAACTACCACACCAATGGGAGGGCGTTTGAGCTCTCGACAGATTGAACGTGCATCTCTCCCCTACACGCGGGTCTTTAGTGGTACTGGGCTCAAATTCATAAAATATGCCTGCCATGATCCGATAGTTTAACCACTGGGCTACTGTAGCCCAGCGAAAACTCCCGGAACGCGCAGGCCTGGGGAAACACTTCCTTCTCCTTTCACCGGTCCTGAAGGGGTTAAATCAAAGAATTTTGTATAAATCTTACCACATAGCCTTAATTTTTAGGTCTTATATGTTTAAACAAAGTGGAGCTAGGTAAAACTAAGCAAAGTTCATAACATTTTAATATTTTTATAAAGTGTAACAAATTACTACAGCAAAAGCAAATATTTAAATTTCCTTTTCCTGAAAAGTAAGTTCAAGAACTTTACTCCTGTGATTCAAATTTCTTCGAAGTAAACACACATGTTCACGGAATAATTTCAAAAAACTTGTAACAAGTTGGTGGGAGTATAATTTCGTCGAAGTAGAAGTTTCTTTGCATTTGAAACTGAGTACGAAATTGTGGGTTTTGTTAGAATTTTTATATAAGAAATGAAACCTTCTAGTTTTACTCCTATTCTAAAGAATTCTTGTTATACATTTTCTAAGAAAATTCACAGCATAAAAAATATTGAAAGAAAAATCATGCATTGTTCTCGAAATCAAAGAACAATTATTGTTGCAGGAAAATAAAAATTTCGGCAGAATCGAAACAAGTGAATGGCAACAACACGAATTTCTAAAATTTTCCACAAAGATACTTTTTTACAATCAAAAAGAGAATTTTTTTTATCATAAATTGAAAATTGCACTTCTTTTTTTTTTTATCTGCATAATGTATATTTACAATTTGTTCCTCTGAAAAAGTACAAAAACAGTTGGTTCGAAATATATAAATCTGCTCTGTCATAGAAAAGGCAAAAAATGAAAATTTTAATAGAATGGAGATTTAATATACGTAAGTAAATTAAAATATGCATCTCCAATAAACTTTTAAAAAAACTTTTTTTATACGAATATAACGAATTTATTTATAACAACTATAAGTTATTCATGCAATTTTTTTTTTCATCTTTTTTTTTCGTTTTAAATTTTATACGTACAACTTTTGCAGCTCAATTAGTGTGAACATTTAAACATACTAAATGAATTTATATTGTTAGAATATATATCCTTAAATTCGATGAAAAATAATTCTATATTTCTTAAATAAAATAAATGCAAGTCCTACTCAGCTATCTCTATACACTTTATACTATTTTTTAAATTCATAATCTATCTTTCTATCGCTGTTTCTGTCCATATATCGATTCTGTTTGCGTATATGTAATTCATATATTTCTACAGCTATGTTCATATTTCAATGATAGTTCCTCAACCTTCAAAACAAAAGAAAGCTTTAAATACATAAAGTTTCAGAAGTATTACCTACACAGAAGTTTATATTTAATTTTATGTATTACCTTGGCATTCTAGTAGCGATCATTAATGATTCGTTTCTCGAATATATTTATGGTAACCCTAACAATTTGACTGTTTTTACATTAAATTTTAGTACTTTTTAAGTACTTAAGTGCATTAGCAGTGATTTAAAGTTTTTATTTAATCAATTTTTTTTGTTAAAAAAACAAAATTAGTCTTATATAATTATAGAGCTCCTGAGTACTAGTTTATGTTAATTTTTTGCCTCTTTTTATCGTTTAGTTTGATTTATTTTCCTAAGTACGTATATGAAGCTTCTTCAAACTGTGTAAAACTCGGCACTATCTGGTACTTCAAGTATAATCCATACTTTTTATATTCCCGCGTTAAATATATTTAATTATTAATAGTAGCCTAATTTAATTAATTAAGATAAACATAAAAAAAACTTAATATATATATTTATATTTATTAATGCTGATAAAGAAAAGGTGCTACTCTGATTTTTTTACAAAGTCTTATCAAAACATTTTATGTTTTGTTTTTCAGCGAGGAAAAGTCATCAAAGATTTTATAAAAACTTTTAACTCTTGGAAATTTTATTTTAATGAAAGAGTAAAGTTTTATCTAAAACATTCTCCTGTCATATAATGCTGGATATTCCAACTCTTTAAATTCAAAATTGAACTTGGAATGATTTCAGAATTCTCAAAAGCCTATTGACAAAGTAAAAATTTTATCTTAGTCAGACACATGAATTCAAATCTCCATTCCAACCCTTTGGGTAGAGAATAACGTGAATGATATATCTCTTAAATTAAGAAAAGCATAAGTGTGAGATGAAGTGTGGGGAAAAATATTTGTTCCAGTTTAATTGTTCTCACTTTCATTGATTGTTCATAACTGTTTAAGGATATTATTTATAAAAATTAAATGAAAGTTTCAGCGCAAAATTGAATTAATTTTGTTTTTACTTACAGCAATATTGAATAGTTAAAACAATATGGGGAACAATGGAGAATAAAATTTGGCTGTTTATTAAAATAAATAATTTTAAGTTTCAATAAATTGAATTTTTAACAATATTGTTTATATATATTATGGATCTCATAATTTTAGCAGTATTTTTTTTCTTTCCAACGTTTTGTTGAATAATAAGTAAGCTTAACCTTCGCGAAGTCTTTCTCACATTCTCAACTACTTATTTATATAAAGTTGACACAACTGCATTAGATTGTTAAGATTTGAAAATTTTAACTTTTTGCATGTTTTAAAACAAAGCGGAAAATATTTAATGAAAAGGTCCTATATAAAAGAAAGGGTAAAAAAAATTTCCTTTAATTAAATTTAAAAAAAAATTATGTCACAGTTAAAATTTTAAAAAAAAATGCCTACCTTAAAGTTCTGATGCATTATTTTTAGTAATTTGAATGAGAATAAAGAATGAGAATAATAATACTACAGCGTTTTTTTGTATATATATATATATTAGAAATAAGGTTTTAAAAATAAACAGAAGTCGCTTTATTTAGTAATATTTTTAAGTATTATATATATATATAGATTTGTACTGTTAATAATAAATTAGAATATATTACATCGGATATATAATTAAAAATGATATTATTACAATATTTCTAAAATCAATACTTGAGGTTTTCACAGAGCTGAGCAAATTGTGGAAAGCTGTGATAAAAAAAACAACGAGGTATGTTCACCGAAGTCGTTCGACCTTTTCCTGACAATGCACCTGATCCTTTATCTCGTGGTGTGTGGGTAGCAAATCAAAGCTGCATGCGGCTTTGAAATTTTACCGCATCCATTCCATGTTATTTTATCTTATTCGTAGAAATTAAAAAAAAAAAAAACATTGAAAGGATTGAAAAATACAAATGATGCCATTCAAAAGACGGACAAAAGGTTTTCCATGCAAAGTGAGTGCCGTGTTCCATAGTGATGACCGTAACAGTTAAGAAATGCTTTGAAAAATGTATAATTCTGGATGGTAATTGTGTAAAGAAATCTCTAGGAGAAATAAAGAATGATCCCGATTAGTTTAGTAAGAATTAAATCTTTGTACGATCCTCGTAATTTGTAAGAGAAATTGGTGTAAAATTGTAATTTGAGATTTTTTTTACTGTTCTGACGAGGTTTTTTTATATTATTGTATGTTAAGGTCCATTATGGTTATACAGGAAGATAAAAATTATTATTTATAAGAACCTACTTATGCGGAAAGGAATTCTATGGTATGGAGATTAGAAAAAATTTGATGTTTCCAAAAAAGGGTTGTGAACTTTCGAAAAAAAAAGACTTAATTTTTTTTGGTTAGAGGGTTTTAGATTCCTAATTATTTTTCTACACTATTTAAATAACGAAAATCGATTATTACTGATAAAATAGTACTGGCTAGTTAATGGTACATTTGTAAAGATGACCCCCTTGGATGCCTTTTTCTTAGATTATCAGCGTGAGCTAGAGGGGTAGGAATAAATGAAGAACTAGAAACTGCCATAATCTTAATATTACTTTATTAAGATCTTAACTTAAACCAATAATAGATTAGTTAATAATATAATATGTGAGAGAATCTACGGTGGCTAAACACACAAAATTTAATACCGAAATAACGTAACCCGGACCACAATCAATAACTAACTCGCCTAAGCTCAATTTCAATGCGAACACAGATCCGAATATGTAAATAGTCACTCCTACCTTAATGTCCAACGAAGCCTCAATCTTTCTGATCTATAACTGAAGTTGCAGTTCACCGGCGTGCAATGGTATGCATCTTGACTAAGGGCTCTCTGTCACGGGTAACTTCTCTTGACTTTTACTTAACTTCTTGAAATACTCTTCACACTTGCCACACGAACCAACATAACACTCCCCAAATGCCACACCGCTTACTCCAAACTACTGTTATTTAAAAGCTTCCTAATTTGCAACTTTCCTTCACGTTTCACTTCTCGGGTTGGTTGGGAAAGAATTGCCATTTATTCTGGCCCCAAAGAACCCAAAAGGACATGTTAATGAAAAAAACGCGTGAGCCCGTCACACATTGCACATTGCACCATTTCTTAACGCCAGCTCTCTCACCTGGCACCGGTGAAACAGTCTGATTCCTTTTTCTGCTTTTTAGTGAACTGTCATTTCTACAGTATGTTTTCAAAAATAATTTAGTACT